>JAPFRW010000132.1:0-62350 GCA_030778065.1 Akanthomyces uredinophilus | reverse complement strand
CCCCCCCCCCCCCCCCCCGATTTCTTGGCCGTGGTTGTACAGATTTTACTAGGCCGCTGTCGCCCTGGATTCGCTCACCTTTTTGCCCAAATTTCAACGCCTCCCGTGCTTGTGAAATGTGTCTCTCTTCCTCTCTTGGCGTCGACGAGCACACACCGTACCAGAACACCAGCCAGTTATGCCGTGCGCCGTGCTAGCGGGCACTTTGAAGGGGTCATCCCCTCGCCAAGATACCGAGACATCGGAACTATTAAGTGACAACTGAGCGTCAACTCGATCAACAGTTTCCATAGCAGCCACGCGCAGTCAACATCCGATCGAACAGGAAAGTCGTCCAGGAATGACCCCAGCTGCGGTGGCAGTCACGCATGGTCCTCAGTAGGCACCCATTCTGGTCAACATACATGCCCCCGCGTACCCGTGCATGCGAGTGCACGATCCGATATGCTGTGCTACGATTGTAAGCCGTCAAGTATTCGACATCATGCATGCGTATGCTTTCACAGTCCTACAATGTGTACACACGCCTAATGCGGAAGCAGTCATCCATATATCTGGTATTATATTCATCAAACGTAACGGAATAATTCAATATCGCGGCTTCAGTATTGACGTCGACTCATGCTCCGTTGCACTGGCAGTCTCGGGGGCCGTGTTCAAGTCGCACGGCGACCGCCATGGCGCCGCAAGAGGCAATGTAGTAAAACAGCCAAAACTTCATCCGTGCCACGAGGCGTTGGACATCACACGTACCGCATTCTCGGTCCTCAACAGCTCATGTCGTACATTGTGCAACCGTAGAGTCGCACTTTGGCTGGTATAAATAAACGTGGCTTCGTCCTCCTCGGCACTTGGGTTGGACTACACACTGCTTACAGCCCTCCAATCATTGGCGGTTTCAAGGTGCCATTTCATGGACATCATCACATGCCTCATAAAGAGCCGGTACAATGCAACTCGTCATACGCCAGGCACAAACCCTCTTGCGTTCAGGACAAAAAGTCCGCCGAATCACTCAAAGACCACTTGTCGTACCGCCAACGTGCAATTCACAAAATGTGCCATGATGATCGCGGCTGATGTTGCGCAGCGCACCACAGACTGAGGTTGTACCACGACAGGTACTGGTAACAGGTCTTGGTCTCGCATTACGGAGAAGCTCAGGTGAACAAACGTTCGAAGTGACTCAGTTCTCCTCGTAAATCTTGCGCTTTGCCTCACTTCTTGAGTAACCGATATTTGCCACCGGCCAATTCTAGTTCCCCGACTGCAATCTTTTCGTCCAAAAACTCTTGCAGCTCTTCGTTGCTCCAGCTGCACCCGTCCGTGATGAGCATCTTCATCATCATGGAAATCTGGCTGAGTGGCATGGCTGGTGCTGAATTCGTGAGCATGCCTAGAATGAACTGCCAGTACACAATACGTCGCTCTGCTTCCTTGGGATCCATAGTCTTGGCTTTCTTTGGCGATGCGATGTCAAATGCCTCGGCACTCTCGTCAAATGATGTGTCGTCGCGAGCAGCACCCGTGACATCGTCCGAGTCTAAGCGCTCCATGACCACATATGTCTGATTCCCAAGGTCCTTGATAACCTGTTTTGTTATCCAGAAGCGTAGTGCAAGCTCAAGAGCATCTTCGTCAATCATTAAACTCTGCCATATCTCTTCAAATGTGCGATGCTGTGCGCCTGTATTGCTTTGTGTGCCGTCGCTCTGAAACTCATAGATGACTGCGGCTTCGTATGTCTTGCACTCGACCTCGACTGTGCGGTCCTCGAGTTCTAGGCTCACTGTTGCTGTGCCCAGGTTATCCAACCATCCAAGCTTCCGGGATGACTTGAGCTGCTCGAAGCCAGCCTCGTATTGTGCTTGAATTTCCGCAACAGGCGCAGGCACTTTGAACGATCCCTTTGCCAAACTTGGCCAAAAGAGACGTGACAATATTTTCGAGTGGTACGAGAGGGCTGGAGCGTCGGGCTGCTGAGCACCGCGTATGTTGCGTCGCAGCACGGCATCGACGCGCCTGGAATCATGTATGTCCTTGACCATGACGTCGCAATTTTGTAAGGCGTGCTCGCCAAACCGCTTCTTCAAAAGTCCCAGAACCTTGATTTCCTGTTGGAAGCTAGGCTGCTTCGATAATAGCCGTTCTGCGATGATGTTCTGAAATTCCTTGATGAAAATGTCTTGTGAGCCCAGCGCACTGATAAGGGTACCAACAACGTCCTCGTTCTTCGGACGTTTGTAGTTGACGCCAGCATCTACGGGGTCTGGCACCCAGTTCATGTCGTCCCAATCAAGGTCCTCCTCGTCAATGGCTGTTCTTTGTTGTTGCGATGCTTCGTTTATAACGACAGCTAGTTCGACTAGTTTTGTTTTAGCCTCGACCGCGTGATCGCCTGCGGGATTTGCGAGAAGACCTGTAACCACAATCCGGATCGCATCGTCTCTTTGACAAAGGTAGAGCTGTAATGCGTGCACTACTCGATCGAGAAGCACTTTCGAATGGTCGAGTGCGTGGAACGTTCGAATCATGGAGATATACGTCTGCAGAATTTCCAGAGTAGATCGACCTGGGTGCAGCAGTCGATGCTGCAGGGCAGCCGAGAAGGTGTCTGTCAGTTCTAGCCGTCGTTGGGGTGTGGTAACAGAGTAGCCCAAATCATCGAGCCCACCCCTGGTCTCTGGCCAGTGCAATACAATGTCGAAAAGCTCGTGTGTTCGCAATGTTGCTAGCCGACCTATGGCAATGCCACGCCACTGCTCAACTTCAGCCCATTGGACATGGCCACCCAGACGGCCAAAGACCTCCACAGCCAGTCGCCCATATTGATTCTCTACCCAATCATAGAGATGTGCCATGCATCCAGGCATTGTTGATCCTGTGATACCGTCCTTTACCTCCGGTGCATCCCAGACTCCGGTGTAGGCTGTCTGAATGAATTCATGCATGCAATTATCCATCAACTCTGCAAAGAGGACTTGAAACTTGTCGCCAGCGAGACCGACTTTCTGTAACGACTCGAGCAAGCTCAGCAATTCTTCGCGAGAGCTCGATGCGCTAGGGTCCTCAATACTATGCGTGCCATCGAAACGACGTCCGGTACTAAGAATTGTGCTCAGTAATCGCTTGAGCGCGGGATTTAGGGCATTGATCAATCCCTGCGTCCATGAGTTGCCAATGACTGCGTGCAAGTCTCTTCTAAATGTGCTGGTTGCTTTTTCCGCGGCAGTCTCGCTGGGAATACCTCTCACGACAAGCAGCAGGCCGTTCAGGTATTGTCGGTGGGCAGCCGCCAGGGTGTTCACCGTGCTGGCAACGACTTGTGACGTATCTGCCAGGCTCGCGCAGGCAGCGAGCAGCGGTAAGACATTATGTACAAAGTGCTGTCGAACTTGTCTTGCGTGCCATAGCAGAATATCCTCGGTGTGAGCCGCGCGGGGTACATTAGATGCAGGCTCGAGCACGATGGGTAGTGCTTCATAGAACTCCAAATCACCGTCCTGCGACTGGGGCGGCAGCGCGCCAAACGAGTCCTCAACGGCGACGGAAGTGGGAAGCTGAATCCGCGATGTGACTCGATGCCAGGCCCTGTCCCATTTCACTTGATCCGAAATGCCAGCATCGTGGCCCGCCGAACGCCTGCCACGCACAGACGCGTTGGCTGTAGCTGGTGGTGGCCCGCCAAACGGTTCTCCGGGCTCTGAAGAGGATATAAGCGGCGTGGGCTGCGATAAATCGGTCTGAAATACGGCTTTGAAAACCTTTTGCCGCCGGGCGCGCACAGTCAGAGCTGACATGACCGCTTGAGCTTGGCGTTGATGCAGAAAGCTTCAAACAACGTTGTTTTGATTAGATTCCAGGCAGCAACGGGCTCATGTCGCGGGTGCACGTGCTGTGGTGGGGTGGCTTCAGCGCTGTCGCCCACTGAAGCTTTCCCGTAGCCTTCCCCGTAACCTTTGACCTGCAATTCGCCTGCATCATTACCAGATCGGACTGAGTATAATTCTATTTTTTTTTTAAAAAAAAAAAACTACCCTGAAAAAGCATCTATACCTTGACCTTTGTCATGAAGTCATCCATCGTCACCTCATTTTCGCCTCTCGTGTCTCCGAACTTCTCAACTCTCTCAGTGCCTCGTCAACAAGCTTCGTCTTGCTCTGCGCGTTACCTTGGGAGTCAAAGCTCGCCATGAAGTCGCTGGCGACTCCGGACGCTATAAAAGAGCCAAGCTCTACTTGCTCAAGTTCGTCCTCTTTCCTCAGACGAGCCTTTTCCTCGTCATTCAGCGAGCTTCTTCGAAGCGCCGTAATCTGCTGCAGGATGTGCAAGAGGACTGCTTCTGAGCATCGAGTTCGAGGGCTCTGTTTGAAGAGGGATACCTTGCGTACATATCGCCGCGTCACATCGGTGGCGCCATCGATCGAAAAGGCAATGGCGTATGTCAATGCTTTGCCCCAACCTGAGACACGTACGTTAGTAATAGCAAAGCACACTGTCCAATTATCCGATTTACCTTCGCTATAAAGCCGCGGCCGATCAAATGTGTTCTCGCAAGGGTCGGCGTGTACCCATCTACACTGGCTCAAAGAGTAAAATTCGATGAATACATGGTCGTTTGCTGTCCAAACCCAGCGAACCCTTGCTCCAAGCGCCCGACAGAATAGAGCAAAGCAGTTGGCCCATTCCCCAACGCGACCTCTCCTCGTCCTCATGAGAATGCGTGGATCTCTATAGCGAGGAAACCTCTCAAAACGCGAGCATTCAAGCCTGGAACACTGGTACAGTTCGACCCGGAGAGCTCCAAACGCTGACTCCTCTGCTATTGGCGTCGTCATCCCATTCGCGATTGTCGCAGACAGGCATTGCGAGCAAGGCGGGTTGTTGACCCAAGTGAAGAAACTGTTTTTGAACCAGCTCATCATGGCGATTATAGAACAGTCCATAAGATTCCAGTGAGGCAACCTTTTACCGCCCGCCAGCGGCGCATTCTTTTCGTATTCGGATTCTTTCCTTGCTGCTGTGCTATATATCTCATCCAAAGGCAACATGGAGAGAGCCATATCTTGTAATTCGGCGTCTTCGTACAATAAAGGCATGTAAGAGAGACTGATTAGAGTGTTACGAAATTTCTGAGCCTCTCTATCTCCTTCGGCAGGCGGCTCTGGGATGAGGGGAAATCTTATGTTGAGTCGTTCGCGGACCATTGTGTCGCGACTAGTCTGGTCGTAGGACGGAGGCAAAGATGTCCCTGTAGATGACTCTTCCGCAGTAGGTTTGAGCTCACTGTATTCTTTCCAAATATTTTCTTTTCGCTTTTGTTGCACCAGTCCCACGAATTGTGCAGTGACGCTTTTCGTCCACGCGATGTCGGCTTGGGTCAGCTCTCGGGAGGAAACACTATGTTTTCTTTGCGTTGCGGGTCGTTTATCAGGCTCGGAATAGTATGGGTAAGGCGGAGGAGGTGTTTTTGGCAACTTCGGCTGCTTCTGTGTTCGATTCTCCAAATCGTTGAATGTTGACAATGCTGGTATGAGCATCGCCGCGCCGGTTTCTGGAGATCCGGCAATGATATGGCCAAATAAATCACCAGTATTGGCATCAATTATCCATGAACCGCAGTCTCCGTGCTCGAGAGGCGAGTCAAGAATAACATAGTAAACCTCCTGATAAGTGCTGACCGTGGGCACACTGGTACACATACTCGTTCCGGACAGCCTTCCAGCGAGTACACCTCTGGACGTAATGGCCAGGACTGTTGTATCTCTCGGCCCGTCGACGACTATGCTAGAGATGTTCAATTGTTTTCCGCCAAAATGTACGGAGTTCGGGACTTGATGATTGACATCGAACACCTCGATGAGGCTGTAGTCAAGAGTGGTTGCGGGATCAGTTCGAGAAGATATTGCAATTGACGAAAGGCGGACTGCTTTTTTGATCGCCCTTTTTTCTGTTGGTTTCATAGATTGTGAAAGTATGGGCACGATGCTAGTCGGTTCGTCCTCTTGCGGGTCATCGCTCTTGCTGGCATCGCACATGTCGAGCTTGCCAATCGCTACACATTCCAGAGCTTTCGCGTCTTCGACAAGCCCACTGCTGATATCTTCGTCGATAGAGTAATCACTGTCGTCATCGGAATCATACAAATCAGAGAGACTGCCGTCGGAGTCATCCTGGACGTTGATTTGGAATGCGTGCTCAGCCGTGAAATAAAAATATCGCTCGCCAAGCTGAACAACGCCACCCACGGTTGCGCGTCTGCTTCGGAGTAGGCCGTTTGATCCCGCACTAATAGCGAGCTCCATGCCGCAGGCATTATCATGGGGCGCGACAAGTCCTTCGATGACGATGTCCTTTCCCAATTCACTGTTGACCTCGGCCAGACGAATGAGTTGATTAAAATCTGGTGGTCGAGGAGCATCGGCAGTCTTGATACCAGGATATTTATCAAGGATACCACTTTCTTTGATGACGTTCCTCACTAGCTTGCGATGTGCCGAGACTTCGCAGCAGAACAGAATCGTTGGACTGGCATGCTCGGGGGTCTTTCCGACCATGTACATGGACCATGTGACCCATGACGATATAGTCTCGACGCCGCTTTCAAGATGCTCCTTGAGGCGAGGACAAATCTTGTTGAAAATTAATCGTGCGGGACCGACAGCCTCCCAGCAGATCGCTTTGCTACCAAGTTTCCCGATTTCGCGACCGATCGAAACCGTAGGCTCCGGCCACGCCGACCCTTGTGATGTTAGCGCCCGCCGCACCGCACTCCATCTTCCCTCCCGAACAAGGTCGTGGGATGTGAAGGTTGCAGTCATCATGCAAGCGACATTTGCCCAAAGCTCTACCGATGATGTTGTAGAGGCAATCAACAGCGAGTGGGCTGAAGAGCCAAATTGGATAAGGCGGTCTCGCGGCGAGGCTGTGCATGCATGCTGCATGTTGGCGGAGTTTGTGGCACGGCACGCCAGTCTAGGCCTAGACACCGAATACGCGTTCTTGACAATCCGTAAGTAACTTGCTCCTTATCTTTGTACAACGATTCAGGCTCAATGCTTCTCACAAATATGTATCGCAGAGTGACGGCTAGCGTGAGTGATGGCGCTTGCCATATGCTTTCCATCAATGCTATCTGCAACTTCTCATTCGCAGTTACACGCCAAACACTCGAGAGCATGACTATTTGCACGGCAGCTTTTGCTATTCGTACCGCATTGTGCTCGTGCAGTACCTCTGGATTTACGTCTAGACACACCTGAAGCTAAATTTTGTAAGATTTCCCGAGTTAGCTAATTTTATTATTGTTAATCAAGACATTATGCTTTTAAGTTTTCCTCCTTATTCCCCTTTCTCCTCTTATCCCTTTTTTTCTTACTTCCCCCTTATTCTCCTTCTTTTTCCTCTCCAATAACTATACTAGATCATTCTTATAGCGCAGGAAGGTAGCGGCAGTACGGAGTAGTGTTAGTAGTAGGCGCCGCTTTGGGCGATCCTTAAATTTACACGTAACTAGTTTTATAGTGATGATCTGAGTACTATGCCAGAATTTACTAATATTCTTTTTTTGCCATACAAAGATTGAAAAGTTACCGGCCGAATAGCGACTCCCAAATTTAAACAAGTAAGTTACGTTAGTGATTGAGCGTCGGAGTATACAACCTTACGGTGCGGTCCATGACTCTTGTGGCGCAGCTTACGACTTCTCCCAGCCCAGGTGCCGGGTATAGTAAATGTGCACCCTAAAATGCTTGGGAACTTGCAGCAGGATCAGTCACACAATAGGGACGACGATACGTTGACATTTCACTTGGTTTTTCGACATTCCACTCCGGGCTATTCTTGTCGCAGCCTATCGTTTGAAGGCGACATTTTAATTGAGAAGCTCAAGCAACTCGGTGACTCCACACAACAACATCGAGGCAGATCTCATGTCAGCCTCGTGGCACAAGCGTTACGTCTTCCCGCAGAAGCTCAGCTGCCCCGTCGCCCCAGGCCTGGCGCAACTACAAGGCGCGGCCCGCCTGTAGATCACCCTAGGCGCTGGACTGACACTGTAGATGTTGTGTCCCTTTTCTCCCTTGCATCGTGCTCAAGTTGGCTGACAAGGGTAAAAGTGAGGTTTGCACTGATCGAACTGTTCGAACGCTGATTCTCCAAAATGAGCGACAGAGCCATGCTCAACATTAGCGTGCTCGATGCGCCTATAGCAGAGTCCACTAAAGTTGCCCTAGAAGGAGCATTCTGGGACTATGAAGGAGCACAATTGGACCTGGCCGACATTAGCCTAAATCGCTATTGGAGTTTCTACCAAAGCGAGTGCGCAAAAGCATTGCACGAAGGTGGTCAACACATTGCCACCCGGACGCACCAGGACATTGCAGAATGTGTACGCAGGCTGCGGAGCGGTCAAGAGCGCCATGCCGTCAAAAATCATCTGCGCTCGAACCTCACGACCTTGCACGCCAACGAAGACGAGATTCTGGAGAATGCGATCGATCTGGCCGCCAGTGTACTTCTCATGATGAACTTTTGCAGTTATTCTTATGGGTTCTCCGGTCGCCGCTGGCTAAATTGGAACAATGACAGCTCCTTGCGGAAGCTCCTTGGAGACTTCTTCCACGACAACTGTGCAGAAGCCAGAAAAGGCATTACAAACCTGGAGAAGATTTTCACGGCACACAACTTGACGCGCATCGCAGGGCTCGAGGTCATATGGACCGACAACATGCTTGACCACTTGCGACTTACAGACGACGACCAACGAGTCCACATTTTTCATCATGCATCGTTTCTGGAAGTGCAAAAGCAGAGGTAATTGTGGAAATAGAATAAGAGACGATATACAGCTGACCTCCAGTAGCCCGAATAGCCTTTTGCCCCCTGGCCTCGCAGACGAAACATTGCGGACACTGGCGCTCATGATTCCTTCGTCTGATCCAGCCACGCGAAAATGGTTCGCGAAGCTGCCGAACTACCAAGACCTCGACAAGCGCGCTGTCCGTTACAGGAGACTCAAGACGGATGACCGCCAGCTAGAAAAGTTTCCATTTTGGTGTGAGCGACTACTCATGCTAAAGCAAGTTTTCGACGAAGCACAGCCGCAATCACTTTCTCAGTGGTGGTATGATCGACGCAATGGCGTGCAATGGTACGCCGAGTCCTCACATTCATGTATCGCCTTCATTAATCATGCATCAGGTACACTTTCTGGGTTGCTGTTTTAGTCCTGGTACTTACGGTAGTTTTTGGATTGATTCAAAGTATAGAGGGCGGACTGCAGGTGTACGCCTCCTTCAAAGCTTTGGGGCCAGGCGCTGCTTGACTCTCACTCACAAGCAGTGGGTTTGCAGGCAAGGCGACTTCATTCACTACACATTTGCTTCATGTTTAAGTGAGCCCTCGCATAAGGTGCAAGTGCCCAAATAAAGTACATCATGTATATACATTTATCTAATCAATCATGGCTATATCTCTGAATACGTGGCCCCTCCTGAGAACCTTTCAGCCGATGGTCCATTTAATGCTGCGACGGAGCGTTCCGTCGCCGTCCTTTCCGCCGAAAGCCTTCCAGTCATCCAAGCACATGTCGATCGACTGCTCGCTGCTGGTGTTCTCGTCAGCGACGATAGCCTTGCGAGTCACACCCTTGTAGGTCATAGTGATGGTCTTGGCGCAGAGTTTGTTGTCCTGAGCCTGGCCGAACTTGTCAAAGACGTGGGAGGGGACGGCGACGAGGGGCATGTTCGAAGGAACCTTGCCCTTGAAGTAGGTGCTCAGGCCGCAGGCGCCCGAGTCGTAAAATATTTTGCGGCAGCGCGAAGCGTCACCAAACTGGAAGATGGAGCCATCATTGGTGCCAGAGGTGATCGCGCGCTTCTCGACGTCCTCAGCAGGCGCCGAAGAAACGCTTACTGTCAGAGCGGCGACGATGACGGAGAGAGACAGCTGCATTTTGCAGAGTATGGATTTATGCGAATATTGGAGGATATGGTTTGAGTATCCGAATGTGAAGCGGCAGAAGCTCTATTGTCGTAGACCGGCGAAAGGGTCGGCTTTATAACAATCTCGTCTCCAAAGAACCTGCACTATTTTAAGGGGAGGCAACATCGTAATGATCAACTAAAATCTCACGTTCTTGCAGTGACCTTCCGAACCTTACGTTTAAGCTAATGGCTTGGTGATCGGATCCATTATGTCTCTGTGGTGCTCCCATCATTCCTCACAAGAGACGAATTTCCATCCAATGCCACAACGTCTGACACGATATTCCCCGGCGAACGCGCAGTTAAAACCAGATGCTAGTTCTAGGCCTTTTGAATCGGGGCTCGATAGCGCCTAGCGCAAGTCAGCTCGCCCCCTAAATGGGGCGGCGTCAGTGGATGCTGATCTCTCATGGGTGGAAAATGACTAGAGACATTTCGCATGGCGGAATAATAAGTAGAGTTCGAGTGCGATCTGGGGAATCAAAGGCGAAGATGTCTCAACGCTGGTATAATGGAGTAAGCCAGCGTTGGCCAATAGGCGACAGACATAATGGCAGAGGTGTCAAGAGCGAATCGTCACCCTCCGGAACTGCGACCAACAAGCAAATACGATCAATTGACAGCATATCATGAAGAGGCGTTATAGGTCGCGAGAGACATTGCGTATACAAGCAGAGTCGAGATATCTCACGCCATCAACACACTGAAAGATATACATGAGTGAGTAGCTCGACTCTGCATTTGTTGAGATATCTCTAACGGTCACTTATTGGTCTACCGCGGGCGACGAGAATTGGGACAACTTTGGCATTGACGACGAGCTCTCTCGCCTCGTCTAGAAAACGGTGCAACTGTTTCTTCAGTCGCTCTTAGTTTGAAACTAGATAGTCGACAGCGAATCAACTGCTCATTCTGGTCTCGAAGTATGACACGGAAAAGAAATGGCGTTTCCAGCGGCAAGCCTACGGGTAGCGGGAGCTAGAGCGATGTGCGGGACCAACTACTCAGGCTAGTTACGCAGGGTACGCCACCAGATAGTACTGAGCTTTATTCTTCATTAAAACAAACATCGTCGTAGCATATCTTTTGGAACTTTTGCCTGCTGAACAGAGCTAAGGTTCTTCCAGTATACATCGTCTCTAGCGCTGCAATACTGCCCCTACGGGCCGCCGCATTGTCGGTTCACTAAGAAGAGCACACGGAGTACGGAGAGCTCAGCTGAGCAAGCCGCAACGGCACCGAACACAAATGCGACATGAGCAGTGAGAACTACAGATGGGGAGATGAGCACATTCAACAGAAACATGCCCAACAGCTAACACATTGCTACATCGAGGTCAACAGGTCGGTGTGGTCGTTGCAGATCAGAAGCATTGAGAATTGTTGGTCTTGAACGATTAAACACAGCCTGCATACTCACACCCACCTTACATGTCGAGTTGCGTTTCTTTTCGTCCATATCAAAATGATAGCTCTATCTGAGGTTCCGCCAAGCTGAGCCAGTGAGTAATTCGATTGGTGCCAGCAAAGCCCTGTAGCCGCCTGAGTCATGTAGGTGCGGGAGCCTCGTGCAGGGGTCAGGTCAGGAGAGGCGGAGTTCGGCCTTTTCACGTTCGAGGACTGCACTGAAGAACCCCTCCATCGCGGGGCTTATTCCCGCATTTCAGGCGTTTAGGAGAAATTGTCCTACTGAGGAACCATAGCTAGCACGTTCGAGCAATTAACCAGACAACTGCTAACAACCTCTGGATAATACTCATGCGGGGGCTTGGAATAACCGCGGAGCTGGCAGGGCGTGGATGAGATACAGCTACTATACGGCTTGGGAGGTTTAAGGAAGCAGATCGATGTGTAGTGTAGGCAGCACAAAGAGACCAGGCCACGCAGCCCACCATGTCCATTGACGGTTCGAAGGAGGAGATATGTTTGGCTATCAGCTTGTGGGGGATTTGCACCACTGAAACGCAGAGGACCAGATTGTTGGCCGCTCGCTGCTTCCGTCGGAGCATCTGCTGCAAGGACAGTATAACTAATGTAACAAAGCCCCCCAGTGTTCTAAAGTGGCGTATCATGTGTGTTGTTATAGCCAATTAATTTTTCGCAACCCTTGTCGCTTTGCCATTCCTGCTGCATGACTGCATATGCAAGTCCACAGACGAGGCAGTTTCCCGGACCTGTCCTCCACCTAACTAGTGTTGTCCCCTGAATCACATCACAGCCTTCTTACAAGACTACCAACGCTTCCCCGTCTTCGCAGCACTGCATCTTGCAACAAACTTGCAGTGATAGTCACTGTTTTCTTGGTTGAAGATGCCACAGGTACTGTCACTTGCGCATCCATGTCTGAAAGGTCAATGCTGATGTCCGAAGTTTCAGTTTACTAGTCACAGCCCTCGCGATAGCTCTGCGGCAGCAGAGAGCAATTCTACTACAGGATCAGCCGACACGCCCCGGCCTTCTGTTGAACCTTCCGAGTCCAGATTTGTCTTCTCAGGCAGCGAATCATCTGCATCTCGCCGCGACTTTCACTTCAGAACTCCATCTGTTTCGGTGTCAATTTCTCCTCCCAGGGAGCAAGAGCCCGCGACACTCTTGCCTTCTACGGAGCCCTCCGAGTCCGGATTCGTCTTCTCAGGCAGCGACTCGTCAGCATCACGGGGTGGTTTTCACTTTAGAACTCCATCTTTTTCGCTGTCACCTTCTTCTCCAGAAGAGCAGGAGCCATCAACGCCAAATTTCACCTGGAGCCCGAGTAATGCCGTCGTCCGCCAATCTGAACGCACTGCTGGTGACACCATGGCTTTGACGTTGGATAGCCTACGAATCGCCGACCAAACCCCACCAAGATTTAACGATTTGACCCGCAATGCAAGGTCCAATTCGCAGAGTCGAATGTCGGAAGGGCCTGAAACGGCCATCACACCCCACGCCCTTGCTGGCAGTGGCCTCCTCAGCGGTGCTGCTACGCCTCGTTCTTCTCGGAGAAGATCAGGCTCTCGCAATGTGGAGGGCCGCTATGAAGTACAAGAGGAGAACCCGCCTGAAGATATATTCAATGCGGCAGATTTTCAGTCTGCATTGGCGGAAACAAAACTGCTCGTTGAAGAGCTGGAAAGCACGCTGGCCAGCAGTTCGCTGCATTTGGAGCGCGGCTCAGATATGCAGAAACTGTATGCAGAAACAACTCGTTTGTCAAATTTCCAGCAAGCATCCACGCGTAAACTGGGCTTCGTTGGTGACGCTGGGGCTGGTAGGTTGCTGGACTGAACCTCTGATGGATCGGTCTACGGTGATGAGCTGACATTTACAAGGCAAAAGCAGTCTTGTCAATTCTCTCCTCGACATAAAAAATTTCATTCGATCGGTATGTGAACGGATTAACATCCATACTGTACTTTTTACTTCACTTTTCTGATATCCAAGCAGAGTAACAATGGTACAGCTTGCACTTGCGTGGCCACCGAGTTCCACTTTCATGAGCTACCAACCTTCCACATCGAAGTGGAAATATTTGACGAAAACGAGTTACTTGAACAGCTTGTTCAACTACTTCATTCATATCGACACTTTCATCTCAATTCGTCCAACATGGATGACGCGACACAACGAAGCGAATTTGAAAAGCGAGCCCAACTAGCTGATGACACTTTCAACTCGATGTTTCCCGGCCGCGTTCCAAACCGAAGATTCCTCCTTCGAGAGACTGAAGAAGGCGCTAGAAGACAATTCCAGGCCTTGATCCAAGATATCAGGCCGTCTCCAGCTAGTATAAACAGATTCGGGCTGTCTCAGGAGGCTTGTGCGGCTGAGCTGGCGCTTCTGTCGTCATTTGTTGGAGACTCTGACGATCAATCTGCCTGGGCTTTTGTCCGCAGAATCAAGTAATTCTTTTTGATTGCAGACACAATAGCTTCTCCTAATTCTTTTTTAGGGTGACCCTGAACGCACATATCCTGAGCAAGGGGCTTGTCCTCGTTGATTTGCCTGGTATGTTTGAACATTGGACGACGCCATATACCTTTATCTATTTCTAACTACTGTTTAGGCCTACGAGACTTGAATTCAGCGCGAAGAAATATTACCGAACGATATATTCGAGAATGTGATGATATATTTGCTGTTTGTGATATCGGTCGCGCGACCTCTGATCAGAGCGTCCAGGACGTGCTGAGAATGCCGAGACATCGATCCGATACTAATATCGGAGTTGTGTGCACCAAATCAGATGTAAGTGCTTGGACGTTGGCTTCTCCAATTTGGGAGTTTAACGGCTAATAAATGACACTTGAACAGAATGTTGTCAATGATGAGGCCCTGTATGACTGGCAAGGTGAAAGAGGGCAGCGTGTCAGATCAATGCAGAGTGAGATTGAAACCGACGAAGAAGAACTTGAACCCCTGAATGAGTTATATAAAGAATACTTCGATGACTTCGACTATCTGACGCCCGAGGAAGTCACAACATTTCGCAAGATTGGCAGCGAAAGACGCCAGGTCAAGTAAGTCTCCATCACGGCGTTGGGCTTCAGCCTTTTAGAGCTAATCAAGGGCATCCAGAGAGCGACTCGAGATGAATAAGTTCAGGTGAGTTTATTCGTCACCACAACAAGAGACTCCTATGCTCATGAAACAACTTTCTCAGACTTCAGTCCTTTCTTATCGAGTCTCGGAATGAGCTCGTCTCCGAGAGACTAGCAGAGCACTACACCAACTACATGTCTGATGGTGAATTAAAGGTGTTTTGTGTAAGCAATCACATTTACAAGGAGCAGCGAGACTTGCCGAGAAGCGAGGCCCAAAGACATCTACATCTAAGCGGCATCCCGGCATTGCGCAGATTTTGTATATCGGTAGTATCAGAAAGCCAGTATCGAGTGGCCAAACAGTTCATGAGAGTCAGTGTCCCTGCTGTCATTGGGAATGTGGGGCTTTGGCTTCAGTCTGGCGTTGACACAGTCGATGCTGAACGCAGGCTGGCAATTACTCGCACGCTAGACGAAATGGAGAGGCGGTTGGTTTCGGTATCGCTGCCCACACTATGAGGAAGACATAGCTTCATATAACTAAGGTTTTTGTTACAGAGTCTGCTTCAACGCAATTCGCCTGTTCATCAGCTGTCACGTCAGCTGGTTGGGTATTTTCGGACACAGATATGCGACCGTAAGTCCCAATTGTATATCCAACATCGAAGTTCGAAATACTAGTCTCGATCCTATTCTAACTCGGTTTTTCATTAGGCCAACATGTGGCGGCATGGAGCGCAGCAGCTCAAGCCGCCGGTCGAAGGTGGGGGATTGTAAGTGTCCTCATCAACAATCGACTTTCATCGCACTAACAAGGACGAAAAATAGTGGCAACACGGTTCGTAATCTCTCCGCCGTCTGTTATATCGACATATTTTTTTCGTCTTCTCACTTGCTTGGCCCATCATTCTATTGCTTCTTCTTCCTCATTTCTCTTCACCCGACCGCTGTGCTAATTCCTTGACAGGAACCTACGCGGCATTTTGCCGGCAGTTTGGAATTTATAAAACATCTGTTGTGGGCTGGCATGACTGGAATATGGAAGCAATGGAGAAAATGGTCAGCGATTTGGCTGCGCCTTGGCAGGGTCTGGAAGAGTATTCGCGAAGCCACCTGCACGCGATCACCGAATTCATCGACTCACCAGTGGAGTCGGCTGCTCAGCTTTTGGGTAAGTAGCAACAATCGAAGCCGCTGACTATGCTTGTACACGACTCTAATAATTCACGACAGAGGATGAATTGGGTCACGACTTTGTCGCACTAGCTCTCTTGCGTCGAGCCCTGTTGACTGGACAGCGCTCACTAACGTACGGTATAGAAGATGCGTTTGCGAAGGCCGAGACGGATCTCAGGTGAGGAGAAGAAACAAGCATCTTTGATATTTCCATGCTCATAAAGCATAGAACTCTACACACGGACGGACTTTCGAGCTTGAGAACCTCGTTTTTTGGAACAGCATTGGAATCGACGTACGAGGAGTGCAATCAAGATCACGGTACGAAGTCATGTCCAATTGACCCATGCTGTCGGTACTGACAAATTCACTGAAAAGGTGCCAAAGTTGATTCCAGACGGAAGGCCATTATGAGTAGGACACTCTCTATGGAATCTCTCTTTACAGATATTTTGGACAAGATGAGGGACAACTTTGCCATTCTTGCATATACCTTGCAAGACAACCTCGCTGATGCGGTAAAATCGTATCTCACTACGATTCACGAAAGTCTGGAACTTGTTCGAAACGAGAACACCGCCGAAGAGAGCCAGCGTGATTTGGCATTCCACGGCCGAGTAAGTGACGTCGTGCGACGAGCCAATGATGCTCTTCAGCGCATCCATGAAAATGTTCAGTAGCGAGTCCGCAGTTGAATATGATATACGCAGTTCAGTTGCTCAGGATAGGCTTCACTTTCATTTTCATCTCTTTTCTTTCGTTTTGGTTCCATAGCACAGAATGTTGTTAGTTCAGAAACGCTCGCACGTAATGACCCATGCTGTTGCAGCAAATTTTAAAAAAACACGCAGCATTCATAATGGACCATTTCATTCAAGCTTGTTTCGGAAAGACATTTGGCTGTAGAAGCAGTGTAGCGCAACTCGTTCACTCATGCTACTTCAGCTCCTAGCAGCAAAGTCTCGCTCAGGTGGATGGAGATCAGCTCGCTACAAAAAGGAGATCCAGTATCTAGCCACCTCCGTCTCAATATCTAGCAGATACGCTAGGAATTGGAATAAGTAATGCATTGCTATATACAAAGAAGCAGACATTTTTTGTGGCGCCAGATAAGGTCCGCGCATCTCGTATCAGCTTCTGCTCGGCGCAATTAGCGATCGAAAGCCATCCTAACGTGTGTAGGCTGGCCTGCAGCGGTCCTGTGCCAGTAAAAATAAAAGTAAAAGCCACCAAATACCAGCAATAAAATAAAGAGAAACGGCGAAACGCCTCCCAAAACTGTGAAGAAGAAAACAAGAACACATAGGCTGAGTACACTTGAGCGCAGAACGCGCGCGCAAGGTGCTCCTAGCCTTCTATTCGGCTGCATATGTACGGGTGTTGGGGAAATATACGGGTTATTTTTCGTCTCTCGTCGCCTCCTCTGGCAGCGTGGCTGACTCTGCAGGTCAAGCACTGCTGCTTCCAGGAGTTCTTCGCTTGCACTTGTCGTGCAGCATGTGCCCATTCCGGGCTGTTGTTCTGGTAAATTCCGCGCCGCAGTTTGGGCAGGTTGCTTTGGCAGCTTGCCCAGACTTTTCCCGCTGATGGCGCAGAAGGTTACTGAACGTGGAGAACTGACGTCCGTTGCATCCATGGTCCCAGCATCGAGGCTTTGGTCGGCTTGGTGACGATCCGGAAGGAGAAGCATCTGGGGCAGTGGCCGAAGGACTTGTTGGCATTTGGTGCATCAAGCTGCTTTCTTGGGTGTGAGGTACTGAAGATGCTGGTTGATAGCCTGTTCTCATCCCGCTACTACTTTTGTCAGCATGATTGAATCGACTCTGAGTAAAAGAGAAACGCACCCAAACTCGCTTGCACCGAGGTATCCGTTGGAATAGTCGATGGGGAGGTGATACGATTGCGGACTATTCTGTAGGTTAGTGACATGTCCTCGGATATCCCCGTTCTTGCTTTCACACATACAGAGGCTGTTGGTACGATAGCGAGTACCCGTGCGAGTGCTCCGACGAGGTTGGACTGTAAGACGGCATGTATGAAGATGTCGGCATCAGGTGTGGCGAATCGGCCATCAACGGCACGGTTGTGTGAGTCGTAGGGTTGTAGACGGCAAGTCCCAAGTTGCCGATGGTATCGGTTGGGCTCATAATTGCTGAGTCTCCGTACGAAGAGTTGCTGTAGCGGCGTAACCTAGCGTTGAGGCGGGAGTCTCTGCGAACGCGGTCTTGCTGACGCTTCAGGCTATGGTGATCTGGCGCGAAAGAGAAGGAGGGGCTGGAGGCTGATGATTTGGCGCTGATGGGCGACATGGTGCCACCGTCGCTTGTCTGGCCTACGACACTGAAATCGTCTCCAAGCATAATGTCGTCAAAATGGTGGTGTTGGTGGTGCTGGGAACGGGGTTCTGTTGTTTGAGTAGGCCGACCGTTAGCAAGGGCGCCCGCTAGCAGTGGCAATATTTGAGTCGAGGAGAGCGCCATTTCCCACTTACCATGCCAGGACAAGCCACTTTTGCTTCCAATCATTGAACCGGGATCCAATGACAAGGCTATGGCGCTGTAGCCTGGTTAGCACTGGGGGCTGGGGCGGCGGGATCGGGGGCGGCCCTACTCACCTCATTCTGATGTTTGATTCAATGAAGGAAAAAATAGAGATTCAAAATGCCGTTCTTATGTGAGCCGAGTCGTCCTGGAAGGAGACGGGAGTGAAATTGCAAGTATGAACAGGTGAGCCAGTTCTGTAGAGTCAAGGCTCGCGGTGCACTGAGTGTCGGCCGGGATGCAAATGTGGAAGGCTCCGCGGGGGCGCAAAGTGGGAAGGGCAGCTGCTCTTGCAGAAGTGCGTGGCTACCGACGGCAGGGTTAACTGCAGCAAGTACTCGGTGGCTGGAGTTGACCAGTCGTCTTGTCCAAGGTTTGCTGCGAGCGGTCTCGAGGCACTTCGTATGAGAGTGGCACGCAAAGGCTTAATTTGTTGAAGATCTTCGTCCTCTCTCCTGTGTAGATGATCTAATTATGAGACAGACTGCGTGATATGGAGGAGATATGGAGAAGAAAGTGTAAATCATTGACAAGGGAACGCCAGAGTGATGCCAGGAACCGGCAGTCGGCGAGACCTGAGAGGCTTATATGGAGTTTGTCGAGTTGGCCAGGCGGACATGTTCTTCCCAGCTTGGTATAGGATGATTAGAGTCAAGATTGCATCGCGCACTCTTGGAACGGGGCGGCGTGGCAAGACCAGGGCCGAGCATGGCAACATGGAGCCCATTCGAGTGCGAGCCTGAGTGGTGTGGGGGCTAGTAGAGAATTGTTGCATGGCCGAGGAGGTGTGTGTCGTCGCGCAACCTGTAAAGGAGGGGGGTGTAAGAGCCAGAGCCTGGGAAGAGGAAGGGGGGTCAGAAACTCCATCATCGTCTGGCTAGCCTGTCACTTTATTCGGAAGACCAAAACCAGCTGCAGGTGGTCCAGGCCGGAAGCTCTCTTTGTCGGCTTCGCTTGTCATCTGTCGGCCATTACCAAATATATCTAAACTGTGGTCCATTGTTGGTGCAGGTTCGGGAGGGCTAGGAATGATGGACAGGGACAGGGTCATCGACCTCGACGCCAGCTTTCGGCGCGTGGGCTCGGCGGTACCTCACAACGAGCAGCTGCACGCTCCCCTCCTTGACAAAGGTACCAAGCCAAGCCTATTTGCCATCCAGCCAGCTGAGGGTCGAAGCAAGCCCTGCCCAACGGGGTTTAATCACCAAGCCAGCTGCCAGCTACCATGCTTGTTGGGCAGACTGCGTTCGTTGTGTGGAGATGGTGTCCACCATCGCCGTCCAGTAGTTTACGGTTTGGATTTTAAACGGACAGAAGCAAAAGCCACCACCGCCGCCCTAGCAGGTGCTGGCGCCACCCCCGGAACCGCTGGGTGGTTCCCCTCGCCTTTATTCCATGCTCAGTATTTAGTCGAGCGAATGAGAGCGGGTTGGGTGGTTGCATCTCACTAGCGGCGCAACTAATAGCCAACCTCAGTGAGCTGCTGCTTTCATATGTGGCTGCTTTTCTGGGCGGTGCGGCCGCAAGATGCGGAACTCTTGGCCACGTTATTGCTACCACACCTTTTTTTTCTGGTCGTGGCGTGGTGGTGCCGATCAGGGCTCGAGAAATGACAAAGAGAGCGCAGTCGTCTCACCCCCTCCGTCTACAAGGCCCGCGGTGACTAGGCAAAAAGTCAAAAGAGAAAAAAATGGCAACTAGTTTCGCAAGCACATGAGCTGCCCGCGTGCCACGGAGCCGAAGCGGCTGAGAGGGGACCCTCCATCGGACAAACTGGCTGCGAAGGTAATCCGATCGGGCCATGATAAATGAGGGCAATTGAGCGAGACGGCCTCGGCAGCGGACGTGTCCCTTTGTTGTTTCTTCAACTATCGTTGCACTAGTAACTTAGTTGGCTTACCAGACAGTGAGAGCACGCAGAGTTCTATAGCTTCAAGATTCGTCGGCTTTACTACCAATAAACAGAACAGAGCAGGCAAGAATGCAAGCCCTGTCGATAACACCACTTGTGCGACAAGTTCGAAAGGGTATGCACGTCTTTTGTGGCAGATGGGTCTCACCCGTGCAGAACTCTCCCCACAAAGCTCCGTCGGTTCTTTGTACCTGTTCTACGCCAAGACAGACGGTTGTCGATGGGTAGCAAGGACTGTCTTTGCCTTGTAAAAAAAAGTAGGCCCTCATTATTCCTGGGAAAGCTCGCAGGACGACCCGGATCAACCTGCAAAGCGTGCGCGCCCGGCGACCCAGTCACCAAGGTCACCTCGCTCACCCATTGTGCCATTCTAGTTGCAAGTTTGCAGAACAAGGTGCTGCCCGGCGCCAGCCTCGATAAAATGGCCCCCTGTCTGGCGTAAGCCGCCACAGCAACCGTGTGAATGAACGAACTACGGTACTAACTAGCTGCGACCGCGCGGGCGCACACCACCACCACGGACAGTGACGCCTGGCTGTCCCTTGTCCACTTGCCTGCCTAGCAGCGTGGTGCCTCGGGGTTTTCCTCTGCTCCCGTCACTTTTGTTTGGCTGGCTTCTGATGCATGGCGCTGGGCTACATGTGGAAGCTGTTACCCCCGACCCTCCATCACAATCTCGCGCGCGCGCGGGTTGGCCGCAAATTGGGAACAAAACAGGGCGTTTTCTGCTTTTGCCAGAAAGAACCTGCTTTCCCCCCTCTTCCCGGCGGGAAAATCTCCCATTGCGACCGGAAGATCCTTCCCCCTCTTCCCTGGTGTGTCGAAAAGCTGGGACACGACAGGGCGAATGCTACCAAACGGCAACAGGAACGAAAGAACTGGGACTCCCATTTCCTCATCCCAATGCGCAGCCCTACCGCGCGCAAGGGCCGCACCACACAGTCCCGTTGTTCACTCCAACGTAGCAAGGGGGCCGGCCGGCCCACCGGGTGCCAGCTATTTTGGTCTCGCGCCCGCTGGGGATTGGAGCCGGGGGGCGTGGACAAGGCCGAGCAGGGGGCGCTCGCTGGTCTGACGATGACAGGGTTGGTGGCTGGCCCATCACTCGACGGGTTAGCGGCCCGGAGCAAAAACCCGTCATTCTGGGGCTGATTGTTGGTGGTGTTTGCTTTCTCGAGGTCCCGTCGCTCTGATGAAATGGCAAAGTCCTGCGGCCGCCTCCGCTCCCGTCGTCGCCATGAATAAAGATCTGGTTCTAAAGGAACATGGCATCGCTCCAGCAAGGCAGCTGTCCGGTTCGGCTCACTTCCCACTAGCGCGCCGTCGGCACCAATCAATGTCACAATGCCTTTGGGGGGCTCCAGCCCATTTCTGCGGTGGCGTGTGATCACAGATCAGTGCAAAGGCCGCCCGCGATGGACAGCCGAGGCTGCACTTTGCTCAGGTACAATCTTCTTTTGTGTTTCCGGAAATGTCCCTCATGTCTTACTTGCCAAGACAAAATCTCCATTGAGTTCTGCATAGAAGCACCTGCAGAAGAGCGCGTCATGTCAGCATCTTTTCTGGACACTAAAATGGCCACCGGAAATGTGGTCGGCGGCCAATGCAGCCCCCGTCGCAGGCTGGTTATGGTTAACACCGACTAAAAACCACCGGTTGTCAGCGCCTAGTTTTACACTTTTTTTCCTCCTCGTTCTAGTTTCCGACGCTGGAGGCCCTGCGCGCGGTGCACTTCCTAAATCGTCCTGCTGTCATCATGGCTGCTGGCAAGCGGAATGACATTCAATCCGCCAAAGCCCTGACGAGGACGCTGTTTTCTCACGCACCCCCCTCCCCCGAACCATATTTCCTTCATGCTAGAGCGATTATGGCTTAGTTACGGGTCCTATCGAAAATCATTGTTGGGCGGCTCGCAATCGAGTGCCCAGAAACCATATCTGCAGATAGTTGCGACAGATTAACACCTAACTTAGCTTTGGCGCTTGTACTGAGATAAGCCTAAACGTGCATCGTGAAAAGACACCTATAGGGTTGCGGATCTTTCATAACTCCGATGGTCCTTATTACGGGATGTTTCTTTTACGGGGTATTTTTCTAGCGAGCGGCGCCGCCAGATTCGAAACTCACCGAGTTCATGGTTACATCTCGGCCAACGTGGTGTAAGCAACATCGGCTGCATAGCACATGAGGCAGGTCGTTCATCGCCTGCAAGTGTATACAGATGAACTAGGCTCAAAGTTGCCTGATCCGATTCGGCAGTGAGTGCTTCTGTCGTGCTTTTTGTTGATCTGCTGCCGCAATCAAGCCATGGCCTTGTCAGACCCCAACAGCCGTGACAAGTGCCTCGGAGTTGCCGGCGAGCACAGCATGGGATTTACAGTTCCCCTGCCTATTTCAGCAGATGGGGAACAGAATGTCTGCATATGGGCTTTGTAACAGATCCCCATTGCGGCATTATTATTTTCATTCTTTTTCGGCTTTGGCCAGTTGCGACAACGACCGAGTTCCGATTGTTGACCAGAATCAGCCAAAAGCTTTCCAAGAAGCCGTCGACGTCGAGCTCAACGAGACGCAAAAATAATTCTAATATGTCAGAGTTCTTGGCGCATACATACGGCTATCGCAATGTTTAAAAGGGGATACTTCAGATGGTACGAGCTCAGGATCTTGCCTATTCCTCGCTTCATCGCCAGCCTAGCCCCCACAAGGCTCGGCGTTACACTGAGCGCTGCTAGGATATCTCGCCGAACACTGTGAGCCACATGCGCCTGCAAGATGCTCTCAGGGGCCGGCTTGCTTTTTTCTCGAGTCATTCCAGCTCATGTTACATCCGGTATGCTTCTCCACGTTTGCCTTGTCGTTGGCGCTGACAGTGAACCATCAGCTCTTCTAGGTACACTCCCCTTTGCGTTATGAAGTCTTCGGACAAACAGTTACTCAACGTTCAGTCGGATTACACTCGTTGAAATCTTTCTTCCGGCAGACTCCTTCATGTTACATTTGGTCAAACAGCTTATTTATCGGCAATGAATTCGGCAACGAGGATGCCAAACTCTTCCACCGCCGCCAACAGATGTTATCTTCGATCGTCGACACTGCAGTCCAGCCCAAGAACAATAGAAACAAATAATTAGACCCATTACTCACTTGTATCTTGTATCTCAGTCCAGTCTATGGACTTGGTTGGTAGTGTTTGTCTGGAGCATCGCATATCGCACGCCACCCGCTGTGGTCCTCTCAACTCCACGTTGTCGAGCCTCGTCTATCACATCATCGTTTTTAGTTGCAGCCTCGAGGTTCCACATCCACTTGATCCGCTCCAACTGAAAGCACAATCCCAAAACTCGGTGTCAGGACTTGTCGGTGTGGAGAGACTAGTTATAAGGCGTCGCAGTCCCTCCGCTGAGAAGGATTCATCGGTATTTGGCGACCTCAGCTAGGGTGTCGACTGATGTTTGCCTAGAGTTACGCGTCTAGATCACTCAAAACGGAATCACGGAATCCTGCATGGTTACAAAGCACAGTATTCTGCAGGCACATGAGCCAGTGTCGTTCTGTCGGAGGTCCCCGGCGGGAAGAAGGCTGAGATGACAATGAACAGGGTCGAAGTCAAGGTAACAATCGCTTTCAAATGCCGAATCACTCCGATTTCCCGCGCTAGCATGATTCACTATTCTCCCAAGCCAATCATCCTCAATTGAAATTGGCCTTGCAGTGACCATAATCTTCTGCAATGCACGATGTGGTGCTCAGCCAGAGAGAACGGATCGCATATGAGCGCTTCGCTCATACAGGGCAGGTGATAGCATCGCGTGTTTATGTTCTCAAAAGTGGAGAGCACTCGGTACATGTACAGCTTCGTGCTTCCTGTAGCCGTTTCGTCCGAGTCGAACTCGGGCTGTTCTGCTAGAGGCGACAATTTTCGGGTCGCGGCACGTCAACTTGCTTCCCCGTCAGGAGCAGGGCTGCCGGCCTTGTTGAGCTCAGACTACATGGTCAACCAATTGCATCATTTGCTTGTTTAGACAAGGCGACGTGCCAAGACTCCAGGCAATAACAATTCGGGAAATTGTGGCCGCCATTGCTTCCAAGGGGTACCAAAGAGGGTTCAGTCAAAATGTGCGGTTCCCCTACCCTACATGCTGTCGGAGAGATTACGTAATCACCATCGTGAGGCCATCACGGGTCCTCGCGTCGCGGGGGCCAGCACCTACTCCTGCGAGAAACTGAGTATCGCGCTTTAGATCCGCAAGAAACAAGCTTCAAAACGAAATAGTTACACCTGGTTTCTGTGAAATTAAGCGTCCGGTCCCGATTTGCAGACTGCGAGGCTCTGTTTCTTTAGACCGAGGCACACGGTGTCCTTTCATGTCGGCAAACAGGCAGCAGTAGCGTGATCTGGTTTCTCCGACAAGGAACGATCTAGAGGCACTAAAAAACCGTCCCGACTCCCCTGCCGCGTCTATTCTTACTCAGAGGACGTGGCATCATCTCCGCATCGACAGCCTCAACGTTCTTTCGTCTTTGGCTAGTCCAATTTTCTTCTGCAGCCTTGGACTCTCGCTCAACACCCCGAAACCAGGCTCGGTCAGAAAACAGAAAACCTTTCCCCGACAGCAGCCATGTCTTCCTTTATGGCCGAGCTGTGGGAGTCCATCTTTGTTCCGGGGCCCACGCCCGTGATCCTGCGCGCGACCAACGCCACCTTCGCCGCGCTGCAGGTCACGCTGTTTGCGCTCCTTGTCAGCACGTACAGCATCCACTTTGTCATCCTTTCCGTCCTCTCCGCCGGCCTGTGGTGGTCCATCAACTGGTTCGCAGCCGAGCTGGCGGCCGCCAAAGCACGTGGGGACATTCCCGCTGGCGACGACGACGATGCCGGCGCCCAGGCTGTCGCCGACATCAAAAAAGTCACCGGGCAGACGGCTGCGGCGGCGGCCTCAGCAGGGCCCAAGGAGGACAGCGATGAAGATACAGAGGTGGAGAGTCAATCAAAGCAGCGAAGCAAAAAGAATAAGAAGAAGAGCAAAGGCAATCTTGCGAGCGTGGCCAAGTCATCGGCAGATGTCGAAGCGATCGACGCAAAGGGAGAATTGAAGCATCGTGTGGCGTCCCTGTCGGACTCGACAGGCTTCACGTCCCAGTCGAGTGTCAGCACCGAGGACGAGTGGGAGAAGGTCTCGGGGAGTGAGAACGACAAGACCAAGTAACAATTACAGGAGATGGATCTACCTTTCTGTACTACATCAAGTTTGCACAGCGTGTATAATTGATTCGAAGCGGATCACAACCAACGTGATGCAAAATCTACCATGTGACAAGCCCAAGAACGACTATTCTAATCCAAACTCCTTAATCGTCTCGTAACAAATGCAGAAACAATTGTGCTCAACGCGCCGATGAACAGGCACACAGAAATCGCATTTGGCCCTGTCGGCGCAGCAGGAGGTGTCACCTTGTCGTCGGCTCCCAATTCCCGGCTCTTCCCCGGCTCTAGCAGGGCAAAAACAATCATGGATATGAAGGTACCGGCAAACTGCGGCAGTGTGGTGTATACATTGAGAATGCCAAAGTAGACACCAGAAAGTTCCGCAGAGGATCCCTCGCCCTGAGAGCCCTCGCCCAGGACCGTCATCTCAACATCCTGGTTCGGCACCGGGCGATAGGCAGAGCCGCCTTCACTCGCGAGCTTGTTGACCTCAATACCGAGAAAAGCGCTTGGTGCCCATCCTGCGATTGCCCATGGGCTAGATTCAAACAAGGTCAGCTTACTGCGCGCGTCAACCGCCAGGCAAAAGAAACAAGGCCAATACGTACACTGCGCAGAGACACACCAGCACCGTGGCGAAGCGATAGCTCGTAGCAAAGGGGGCAAACATCATGGCGATTGCAAATAGAACATGCCCGCAGATCCAGGTCGTCAGCAGATCCGGCCGTTTTCCCTCGCAAAACTTGAGCACCGGCGCAAGAGCCGGGTGCGGGCGCAGCGTGTACGGCGCCTCGTCCGGAGACCGCACGAGGAGCGGGAGCACCAGCGATCCCGTCAGCGTAATCATCGACGACAGCACAAACGCCTGGCTGCCGATGCGGCCAATGTCGCCGAGCGTGTCGCCCGTCTTGGCCGACTCGGGGGCGTCGTAGCGAAAGTACGTCTCGCCGACCCAGGTGGTGCTGTAGAAGAGAAACGGGAACCAGCCGATCCAGGACCAGAACTGCGCCCAGCAGATGGCGCGGATGCGCGGCGGCAGGTGCCGGATCGTGCCGTAGATTTGCGTGACGACCTGGAACCGGTCCTGCTGCTGCGGCTTGCCCTTGAGTACGTCGGGCAGGAGCACCTTTTCGCTCACAGCCCAGCAGGTCACGGCCGTGGTGCCGAGAATGGCTAGCACGGCGATGATGGTGAGCAGCTTGAACTGCGTGTCGCCAAAAGTGGTGCCCAGGATTCGAACCAGGTCGACGGCGCCGCCGGCATAGCCAATGACGTTGCCGATGGCAGACATGCGGCTGGCTGAGAGAAAGAAGAATGGCAAGATTAGCACAAAAACAAAAATCACATTGGGTCGGTTGTGGACGTACCCCAAGCCGCGCCAGACTGTTGCTTCTCAATAGGAAGTGTGTCGACAATGAGACTGCGCGAGCAGGACATGACTGTTCCTCACTGGATTAGCTGAATGCTTCCTACTGGCAAAATGGGAGTCGTCTTACCAGCATTGATGGCGAAATCCACGACATAAATGGCTAGCACGGCTAGAGTGATTGTGGGAATCCTAGCGGCTTCCGCGTCTGCTATAAAGAAGGTTACAATCTCCTTTGTGAAACCCAAAACAAGCATGGCAGCAGCCACAATCGCCGCGCCGAGCACCATCATGGGTCTTCGGCGGCCCCATTTCGACGTGTTCTCGTCTGAGAGGACGCCAATCACGGGCTGGACAATGAGGCCCGACAGAGGCCCGGCAATCCACACCATGGATGTGTTGCTCTTGCTCAGGCCCAAGCTCAGCAGATATGGGGTGCAGTCTAGTTGTATAGTCAGTTTGGGAAGCTGGCTTTGGGAGGTTCCAGACTGTCAACTTACACGTCATCTCAACACCCCACGTGAAACTACACGGCAAATATTAGATGCAAAGCTTCCCTGAGATTTGGTGAGTCAACGCTTCATAACTTCTACTTACGTGATGCCAATGGTGCAGAATGTGAGCAGCACCATGCGCATAGTCTCACTCGAGCCCCTGATGGACGACTCGCCCGCAAAGACGGCCATGATTGCGGGAGGTTTGCCTCACAGCAAGGGAAACGGAAAGTGCGTATAAGAAACAGCAGTCATGGGATACAGCAGAAAATAGATGGGATCGAGAGACAGCTCGCGATATGGATGGACTGCTTCACATTGGCCTACTGGCCGGCTCGTAGATGGACCTGCGCGCCTAGCGTGATGGAGTGCTTGTGACGTCGCGTGTCTTTTCCCAAACTTGTAGCGGCACGAGCAAGAGATGAGCAATGGCTGTCCTCTGGCCAAGTCTGATAAAAAGCGAATAAATAGAGCAAAGCCAGCTACAGCAAACGATGAAGAGAAGATGAAAATGGAGTGATGTAATGTGCTGAAATAAGGAGGTTTGGAGAGACACCTGCAGCCAGCCTTTTCAGCCGCTAGACAGTGCGCCACTTTTCCTTGCCTAGAAGTGATGGACGCTCTTTTGCTGGAGAGTGATTCTCTAGTATTCTTCGGCAGAAGAATTTCGAAAAAAAAAAAATTGTAGTTGAACGAACAAGGAAGCTTTTGATTTTTACAACTCACATAGTCTCACTTCACCCTACACCAACCTCAATGATGTAAAGTCGGGTTGGCGTCACCGACTGCAGGTCGTTGTGGGCTTGTACTGCGCTCAAAGCTATGAAATGTTTGAATTGCACATGAATGGTATAAATAAGTCAAATTAAAACAAAAAAATGGGGGAATTGATAAAGAGTAAAACGCTTCTGCTGCCAGACCAGCAGGCCCTTGACCGCAGAGTCGTCGAAAGAAAAATCAAGAAGAAAAGAGGACTGCCTCGCGATGCCAGAGGAAAACAACAAAATTGCAAGGAAGATTATAAACGCCATATCCGCCCATATTTTCCTTCTCCCTCCCTTCACCAAAAAAATAAGAAGAGAAGAAAAAAACAAATTCGGCCAACCTGCGTATTTTCGTTCCTTTTTGTACACTGTGCGCACCCTTTGTCCCTTTTTGGTGCTTACCAGAACCACTTGTGCTGTCAACCCTTGTGCCCTTTCGCACCAAATCCTATTTCTTTCATTTGTTCATGTCGCTTGCTCAACGCCGATTCAGTTCCTGGAAAATCAAATCAAAACAAGGAAATCGTCTTCGCACGCTGACGCCCGAGTTGGCTACGAGTCAGCCAGCTTGGCAAAGTGCTTGGACCAGATCCAGCCAACCATCTCCGTTGGATCATCTTGGTTTTTAGCTAGCCACAATTCCCCCTTCTCCGCAATGATGTCGAATATCTACCATGGTCACGTTAGCGAGAAGAAAACAGAATACTGTGGAGCAGGAAGCGTACCTCGCCAGCTTGGTATGTCAGATAGGGATAACCAGCTTCGTGCTTGGTTGTTTCGATGTTAAACTCAAACAGAGAAGCCGCCAGCCATAGTATGTTGTAGCCGTCCGATCCTCGACCTCTCTCGCGAGATGACGCGCGCGAGGATCTCTGAGTTTCCTCTACGCCGTCGGGCAAGGGGAGTGCAGAATGGAAAAGATTGGAGAATCTAACATTCTCTTGTTGCGCATGGCTGGACGTGTACGTCGTATTCGAATCCGATCGCTGGACAGACGCCATGTCTGAGCTCTGTCGCTGCATGGCGCCAGAGTCAAAACTCTTGCCCGTACTAGGGCGCGTAGAGGTGTGGCCAGTGCCTGTATGAGAGCGCGAGCTTCCACCCATGTCGCCAGATTTGGGAGAAGCTGAACTGGTGCCGTGTCCTTGAATGCCGGCGTAGAAATCTCGGTAGTAGTATTGGTGCGGGTTGGTAGCTGCAGCTACATTACTACTAGAGCTGCCTGCGCTAGGTGACAATGTAATGCCTGCACTGCTGCGCTTGCCAAAGTCTGGAGTCGGCAATGTGGGCACACTCTCATCGTTGACTGAAGATCCACGTCCACGGCGTTCAATCTCAGAGAAGCGTTGTCGATACTCGGTAGATTGTGATGAGCGTATCTGTAGGTCAGGATTCAATATGCCAATGGAATCAAGCTGCTCAGCGGCGTATGGGTAGTCCCTATTGAAGATGGCAACAATGTCATCAATCGTCGGGACATCTGGCCCATCACTAAGGACCGTCTTCAGCTTCTCTGTCCACATCTTGTACCACCGGGCTTGAATGTTGACAAAATTGCCGAGGCAGATTTTGCCGACCTTCTCGGTCATAGCGGATAGCTTGGGAAGCTCGGCAATCAGCGCATCGTTGAGGGCATCATACTGCTCAACCAGTTCCCTCAGCTTGGGTTCCAATGTCTTGCCGCTGCGTCGCTGCTGGTCGGCTCGCTCGTAATCAAGACGTCTCTTCGATCGCTTCTTCATCGCCAGCGAAGGATTGCCGTAGGCCTTGATAACTTGCTCAAACGGCTCAATGACTTGCCTCCGAACTTGCGCGAGATGTTCCTCCAACGCCACCTTTTCCAAGTCTCGCATCGAGATGTTGAACTGAACCCATTTGCTTTCGATTTCGGGAAAGTTTCCAGGCTGCAGTCTCATGACCAGCTCAATAGACGACAAATACTGCAGAAATTCGTGCACGTATTGAGAGATTTGTCTCGTGTAGAATTCAACGTCACGAAGGACGACCTGCAGCTGGACAAAATCATCGCCGAACTTTTCGTTCAGTTTCGTGTAGGTCGGGTCATCAGGAACGCGGCTGCTGGACGACTGCAGCTTATCAACGCGCTTACCGAAAGCACGAGCGAAGCCAGCCTTGACGTCTGTGTCTTTGTGCTTCCGGCCCACAATTTGGCCAACTAGCTCAAAGTTCTTCTTTGTCTTGTTGATATCGATGATGGCAGTTTCCAGCGAGTCCTTCGCTGTCGTGAGATGCTCTCGGTCCGGATGATCCTGAGGAGTATGCTGGAGCAAAGTCATGATCAGGTTGGGATACTTTGTAATTCTCTGCATTGGCTTGATTAGCAGAGAATCGAGATCCCAGGCCGCCGTCAAATCCTTTGCCACTTCGTTGCACTCTGTCAGCCAAACTTTGACGGCGGAGTCTTGCTGTATTTGGATGAGCTTCTTTGCAGCTTGATCACTGTTTCGCAGGAAACCTTCGTGGACCGTCTTCATTCGATCGAGATGACGCTGAAAAACAGGGCCGATCGCAGTTTCACGATCGTTGGCATCACTGATGTCTGCAGACCTTGTGCTTGTCGGCTCAACGCTCGTCGGTGGTTGGGGGCCTTTTGCGGTTCTGCCACCTTTGGGAACGTAAACCGGAGCAGTTGCAGCCTTAACTTCAGCCAGAAACGAAGTGTGAAATTCTATGATTTCGTGGCTGTTGCGAAAGATGAGCTTCACCGTCTGGTCATCTAGGCGTGGGCAGGCTTCGGCAGTTCCCTTGTAAATTTCTTCAACAATGTTCATGTCGCGGACAAATACAGCCTCAGTGTCGACCAGTTCCTTGATGACGTTTCGGCGCTGAGCCAGACGGTGTCGCTCCTTCTCTGATGGCGGATCGCCATCTTGGAGCAGAGACTTGCCGTCACTATCGGTGCCGCCAATTTTGCTCGAGTCGTTGTCGGCTGTGTCAAAAGAGGTAGTGTCGACCGATTGAGGCGTGTTGGCGTATGTCATATAAACCTCGCTATTTCGTTCGGAGTTCAGTAGTGTGCTGGTAGACTGGGAAGGCTCATATATCGCACTCGAGTTCCTAGAGTGAAGTGCGGAGCCGGACGTAGATATCGGAACAGGCGGAGGCTCGTGTGCTGGAGGTGAGGGAAGAAATGACAAATTGTGGCTCGGCCCAGGTGACAGGTAAGGTATCGAGAATCCTTCGCCGGTGTCAAGTTCAGGGAGTTGGTGGTTGGCTGGTGTTGGCGGCAACTGCTTGTCCGGTCTCGAGGTCGAGACTCCGTGGAATGATTCATGACGAGGACTAGTGGCGGACGAGAATGGGACCGGATAATGGGTGGAGGTCGGGCTACTCATAAAGATTCCCGACCCAGTAGTGTCGAGCTGCCTTGAGCTATCAATAGAAAGATCCGTCCAGGCGGATTGATGGCTCGCACGGTCTGCGCGGAATCTTGGTGACGGCAACCCGAGGGTACCAGGCACAGGGTATGAGCCACGTTCTGAAGCATACTGCTGCAGATCATCAAATCCGCTCACGTCGGACGAGGCGCACGTTGATGCTCTCTTGGAGTCCAGCTGCTCGCCATATCTAAGGTCGGATGCGCGTTCGTACTGATCATGGTCGTCGGTGTCTTCGGTGCATGCGTCTGTCGTCGCTGCCTCTGAGCGGGAATAGGGAGCCTGGTGCATACCCTGACGTTCTTCTGTCTCGGAGAGGCAGTCGGACACTTCGCCATGGTCCAGCCTTGAAAACAGTCCTGTTGAGCCCGGCTGTTGCGGGTGTGTCTGCGACGTCGACAGGGAGGGCGAACCATGATTTTGAAAAGGTGTGAATGAAGATGGCAAATCCGGGTTGTCATGCTGGACCACAAATTGCCCATACTCTTGCGCTGGCTGCTGAGAATCTCGGTCTTGTGAGAAGTGGTATTGGTAACTGGTCTTGGCGAGGTCGAGCGCAGCTGGTTTAGGGCTCGGAGGCTTCACGATGGTTGCCAGCACTTCCGGTGCATGTTGAGCAGGGGCTGCTGGTGTAGTCTGTGCTTCTTCGTCGAACTCGGTAGCTTCAGATGTAGCAGACGCTATCGAAACCCGTTTGCTGGTTTGCGGCATCGGAGGACTAGTCGGAGGGTAGCTGCCCGGGACACCGAGCGTGGGCGAGTCCTCGACAGTCACGGAATTAGAGTTGGCGACTTCTGGTGATATTGTCAATGGTACAGAGTGTGCTGTCGCCCCGGTCAACGCCACATGTTCTGGAGCAGCTTCACTGGCGGTAGCGACGGCTCGATCGATAGCATCGCGAGGTATTTGCGGCACAGGAGGAATATCGGCGTAATCGTCAGTTGCTCTTGCGGCAGCGGCCGCGCCTTGGTCGGCTCTCTTGGACTGCGCCGCAGCCCTTTGTTTCGCTTCCAAGGCTTGAGATTCTCGGATAGATTTACTATATGCCAGGCGAATATGCTCTCGTCTTTGTTCGAAGTCGATTGGGCCTGCGGATATTTTTCTTCGCCTCGGTGCCGGTTCCTTACCCTTGGAGCGGGCCGATTTAGTTGTCGCAGGATCTTTGGGTTTGTTGGTTGCGTTGTTTAATGGTTGACGCGGCCTTGAGCTTCGCAACGTGGGTGAAAGTTTCGGGGGGGTGATCGACTTGGACCGTAATCTTCTGCCGCTGCCATTCGCAGAGTTATTGAGGCTTGGTGGCGGCGGCCTTCGCTCCCTCACGGCTGGCGTTGGTGTTTTATTTAATGAAGTCGGTGTCTTGGATCGAGAGGGTGGGGGGGTGATCCTTGAGGACTGAGGCCCGGCAGAAGGTGGCCGGCGAAGGTTTGCGGGCGACGTACCACGCGATGGTGTGTTATCGCCTGAGCTACTCGCTGGGCTGTGGAGTCGTCGTACTGCGACAGGCAGTTTCGAGGCGGAATGAGAGGTGGGTAGGTTGTGTGAGCCTGTTCGCAGGGCAATCGGGGTTCTGTAGGATGAGCCTCGGGATGAGGTGTCGCTTTGTGATCGTGTGCGTGGACTCTGGTTGCCGCTGACTGGTGACTCGCCGACCGAGGGGTGGTGCGTTGCAGCACTGGCGTATGAACTCGGCAGTGACGACAAGTCCACGTCCTGATCTGGATCTGGTATGCTGTGAAACGTGGATTTTGTGTGGATGCTGGAATCCGAGGTCCTTCGGGGGCGAATTTCGTCGATTCCAAATCCAGCCGTCACAGAGCCTCGCTGCTCTGGAGCAACCTCGCCAAAGAGAAGGCCCGAAAATTGGCCAGGCCGCTGCTGGGCGTGCGGTTGTCGGGACAATTGAGGTAGAGATGATGGCGAACTGGCGGTGCCGGAGCTGTTGATTCGACTGGCAAAGGACTGGTTACTGCTAACTGACCGCGTCGAAGCCATCTGACTCCGAGAGGCGTCGGCAAGACCGTTGGCCGTGGGCGGTTTGTGGGCCTTGGATACGACAAGGCCGTTGCGAGATGCGACGGAGGATTCGGTAAGGCCACGGCGCTGCCGGGAGGTGGAAGGAGTAGTATGAGAAGTCATGCTGGGGATGGTTGAGGCAGCACCCTTTTCATCAAACCTCTTCTTGAGATCCTTGACACTAGGACCACCCTTGGGTCTCACAATTGGACCCGAGATGGACCGTGTACCATGCTGCAAGCTAGGGCCGCGAGATGACCGCGCCACGAGGCCATCGGCGTGGCTTGGGATACCTGCGGTGTTACTGCCGTTGGGGAGGGTCGGCTGGTGAGCGAGGGCGGATGTCATGGCCGGCAAGGTGGATGAGGGCGGAGCGGCTTCGTCGGCGGGAGAGAGGGCTGGGGCGGAGGCAGAGGCGCCAGCGGTCAGCCGGTAAGACTTGTAGAAATCGTCGGGATCTATAGGAGTGACGGGGAGAGCATCGTGGGGGAGATGGGACGCCGAGGCAGCAGCGAACAAGGGACCAGAAGCAGAGGCTGAGGCAGAGGTAGCTGGCTCTGTGGGGGAAGACTGATCGTAGAGGGCGGTGGCGGCGTCGGCTGGCGAGGATGCGTGGGTGAAGACTATTTCGGGGTGCAGGAGGTGTGTGTCAGTATGCGAGCGGTCTTGTGCGCCGGCAGGGGAGTCGTGTGCCGGAGGGCTGCCAGCAATCGGTGCGGGAGCGGTTGTGATGGTTTGATGATGGGCGCTCGTGTCTGGAGGGCCAGAGTCGGGGTCCTGCTCCATGGTGGGCAGAACCTAGGCATGGGTCGGGCTCGACGGGCGGAGCGACTGGTCGAGAAGACGACAAGAAACCCATGCATGCGCGAGCATTGATGCGCTGGCTGGGCAGAATCTGTTGGCGGAGGATGGACGCGGGAAGACGATGGGGAGATGGAGCCTCAGTTTGGGGTGCGACCAGGTCAGGGAGTGGTGGATGGGCGGCCAGACGCGTGTGGCTGGTGGAGAGGGAGGATGAGAGCAGCCCAGTGGCTGAGGTACACACAGACGATGGCTGAGGACAGTGGCTGATCAGCGAGATAGGTACCGGCGACAGCACACTCCGCGTACCCTGCTAGCGTGTTGTTCCCGCTATAATCCACTGGAGGAGCGGCTTGTCTAGCGGCCAGTGGCGCCTTTTAGTCTAGCATCTTACAGTAGGTAGAGTTTGGGCTCGACGGGCCACGAGCCCATTGTCTTTCATCGGGTACCTCTCAGTAAAGGTGCCAGTCGTTAGGTCAGAGCCATCGCATGTCGACGAGACTTTCTCCATTCTGCCTCGCCATCTTGGGCACCCAAGCAACCTTCTTTCAGAGCCCGATGTATTTGGCAACATGCCTCGTATTATCGATGCTGCAGATATACCCTGGTACAAGCCAGTATACCCAGGCATCCATCCCCCCTACGTGATATCGGCAGAGGTAAATAAGTAGGTAGCTGACTGCCTGTTAGGTCCGCATCCTGGTGATTTTTGATGCAGATATTTACGGATACACAAACACGATACCTACACTACCTAGTGAAGATCGCATGATGGTAGTTCCCTCATTCCCTCTCTACGAACCACTTGCAGCAATATTTAAAGCATCGCCCCTGAAGTCACTAGATGGCTCATTTCCTGCCTGCAAAGGGTCACTCCTGGCCAACTAGCCACGCTGACCACCAAGGGAAAAATAAAAAAAAAATAAAAAAAAAAGCCCATTCGTGCAGCATGTCGGCACGACGGATAGCAAGGCCGTACTAATAACAGAGATAGGTACCTAGTTCGGTAGGTAGGAACAAAGCCTGACGTCGTCGACGCAGCTCTTTTTGTGGCTTGCCTGATGAGACACGGGTCATTGGCTCCACGCCGCCCGCCTATCCCTTGTTCGGCACGCGCATCCTTCGCTGCTAAACTGGCGCCCCTTTCGTGTCCCAAGCTCGCCTTTATTTGCTGACCTTAGTTTCTTCTGGTTTGCCTTATTAGCCAGCCTTTCAACATGTCTGGCGGCTCTTTCCTCTTACCTCGGAAAACTCGCTGCTGACCACCATTCCAATCATCCAGACGTGCCCCATGCAACCCGCCGCTATCCCAACCCTTGCACCAAAAGTCTGCCAGCTCCCCCATGTAAATCATCCTCCCGACCCGGTGGCCTTTCCCGATGGCCATGGGTCAATCTACTTGGGTTTTTGCTCCAAGAGATTGGAGCCGAGACCACGGCGCAAACCGCACAGACATGGCCGCCGATCGCGGGCTAGCGGCCTGGCTGTGGCTGGATAGCCAGGCGCAGGGCAATCCTTATTATCCCAATGGTACATTATGGCAGTGGTACTGTTGAGGGCCCCTTGGGCTCGGGCTAAAAGCCCTTTGAGGCTACCCCAGTCAAGAGTATCTCTGTCAAAACTACCGTCCAGCGCTGTCTGTGCTCGCGAGGCGGTTGGGGCCTTTGTATCAACCCCCCGGCTCGTTCGCGTGCTCCAAGCCCGTGTAAAATAGGCGACGTGTTACAGGCCGTGCCGCCAGTGCATCGACACCGCAACCCCGTTCACGATTTGAAACAGAGGCGTTTCTAAAGCCGCAAAATTTTCCTTTTACCTCCCGCGGTCCCTGCCCCTGTTTCCGGATTAATTTGCTGTCACTTTGTTTGTGGCCTCGCTGTGCCGACATGCATGCAAACGCCAGGGGGAAAATGCGCACAGCGGAAAGTGGCATATGCAGGATCATACCAGTACTGGCAACACGCATTCAAGGCATCTCGTTTTATTGTCTGCTATCTGTTAATTGCTGCAATGCTGAGATTGAAAGTAACAACTATACTCTGTAGTCCATTATCGATTCCTGTCTAAATGACAGATAGGCAAACATGTACACATTTTGGCGAGGATATGCTAGCACTGTAGTCTCAAGATTTTCGGTTCCTGCGCTGTTTTGCGCCGCTCTGCGCCATGGCCGTGTGGTCGTGAACAAAGGAACAGAAGCCCGGGCCGAGTGTAAGTGGCATTATAATCTCCGCATGCAGGGTCTCGGGTGCGACGAAATGCCTGGGAAGCAAACAATACTGTTAATCCCAGAATCGATAGTGTCTGCCTCGGGCGCCGCGCTGCACAAGCAGAGACAATGCACAGCCACAAAAACTTGCGTGAGCCACAGGTCGGCAAGCCACACCGAATTGTCACGTCAATGTTGGCTTGTGCCGTTTGTAGGCCATATTCGCGTGAATGCGCTCAAATTTCCCACGCGCCACTTGCAGATAAATTGTAATGCAATGGATTCATCAAAATGAACAAACGAAAGGGATGTGATGGAGACGCGTCACGACGTAAAAAAGTCAAGGATTCGCCTGCGAAGCTGCCCCTACATCGCGACCTACTGGACCTCTTCTATCCCAATTGCATATGCCTAAGAAAATATGTTCTTGCAAGCCTACCACAAACTTCTCGGCTGCGCAGACGCAAAATTGAATCGATCGGGACAAACCCAGAGCGTTGTGCTCTTGAAAAGGAGCTATCTCACCTGCTCGACTCGACGCTCGTTTGTTACCGGCAGCTTACACCCGATGTAGCAGACAACAGATGGGAGCAATGGCTGTCTTTTTCACAAAAGGGGGAAGACTCTAGCGTTTCATTGACGGGAGGCTCGCCAATATACTCTCAGTCCGAGGTTTGTGCCTCCCACGAGGTCAGCCTAGTCCTACGACTAACTTGTCCAGATTGTCGACTTTGTAATCTGGCTGCTCTTCTCACGAGAAAACAGTGGAGTTTTTGGACCGAAGCATCTTCTTTGCGATGGATATCGCCGGAGCGCCACCGAAAAGGCCGAGGCAGAAACGATTCCAGGTGTTTTCAGTCGGTTTCCCAATGATCAGGTGGCTAGCATCAAGGCGAATCCCTGGCCGCAACTGTTGGCATTGCTGGGGCAGTCTGGGGAGAAAATCATGATCAATCTGCTTCTTGATTGCTCAATATTTGTTGCAGTTCAGTCGGGACTGAACAACTTTTACCAGATCTCCGGTACGATCATGACAGTCCCAATGTCCAGAGTACCCGTTGACACACTAGCCAGGAAACCCAATATCCGAACTCGAATATGGGACAGAAAAAAAGACAGTACCCAAAAATTCGCAATGCCTACGCAAGATATCCGAGATTACACTTGTGCGGAGCCGGTTGTTTTATGCGCGGCCGCCTATGACGTCCACAGGGCACATTCGGCCTGGGTACAGACATATACGTGCGTACCTTTCACAGCTGTTCTGCATATTCAACATTAACAGTGCTAGATGTATTAAATCGCTGCCCCTTTATATCTGACAGGGCAAAGAGTGGCCCGAAGACGAGCCAAAAGAATGACTTGAATACTGCCAAGGTCATGATGTACCTCTTCCCAAGACAATTTGGCCTGCACAACGTCTTCACCTCCACAGTTGATGCAAAAACAACAGTGCAAAAGTTCCAAGACTATACTATCAGGGACGAGGAGGTTGCGAGTCATCTGCGCATTGATAAGAAATTCATCGTGCAAGGCCTGCCCAAGATCCCCAAGCGGCTACGGGGAGCAGGGCAAGACCTAGTTCGTCGACTGCAGATTCGACATCGCCGATGCTCATATTTTGAGCTTATCCGGCATTATTGTCCTTCAATTCTCGATTCACTGCGCGACAGGTCGCGCAAAAACAACGGGCTAACCTCAACACCTAGAACTGCTCCGAGTCAGGCTCCTGATGGAAAGTCGAGCAAAGCCCCCACGTCTACCGCGCGGCGAGCCACGCAGACACAGAATCGTACTCAGGGATCCCGTGTCTTTCAAATTGACCCGTCTGTTCCCATTGTTGACTTGGCGACCCCGAGTGCCCACGTCTCGGCATTCCTTCAGGCGGCCTTGTCGAAGATTATTCCTGACGCTTTCTTGGGCGAGGGCGATGACCTCGTCCACAACAAGGCATTGCTAGCAAAAAAGGTGCACCACTTTGTCTCACTACGAAGATTTGAAACAATGAGTCTTCACGAGTTATCACAAGGCTTCAAAGTATGTATTGGCCCAACACCCACTGCAGCTGGAATTCCACTAAGCTAACTCTGATCAAGATCTCCAATCTACAATGGCTGCAGCTCCCTGGCCATAATGGCCAAAAGAATAGCCAGGACGAAACTCTGAAGCAGCTTGAGATCTTCCTCGAGCTGCTGTACTACATCTTTGACTCTCTTGTGATTCCACTAGCGCGCAACACCTTTTACGTGACCGAGTCCAATAGCCACCGATACCAAGTCTTTTACTTTCGGCAAGACGTGTGGAAGATGATCTCCGAGAGGGCCATGGGCGTCATCAAGGATGGCATGCTCGAAGAGCTCAAGGTCGGCGATGTTCAGCGCACGATGGACTCCAGGCGGCTGGGGTTTAGCCAGATTCGCCTGTTGCCAAAAGGCGCCACCCTGCGGCCCATCACGAACCTTCGTCGCCGATATCCCGCCAAGCACAACAAGAAAATCCTTGGGCCCAGTATAAACACAATCCTGACTCCGATACACAATGTCTTGAAACTGGAAAAGGTCAGACCAAAAAAAGTGCCATTTCACTAGAAAGACGAGTCACTGACAGCCTTTCCAACAGCATCTCAACCCGTCGAATCTCGGCGCCACCCTGTTCTCCGTGGGCGACATCTACAAGCGGCTCAAGGAGTTTAGAAGTAATCTGCCCAATCCGCTGCCGCGGTTGTACTTTGTCAAGGCTGATGTCCAGTCCGCCTTTGACACCATCCCGCAGGAGGCCGTCCTCAAGCTCATGACGGCCATCCCGAGCCAGACCAACTACAAAGTCTTCAAGCACGCCGAAGTCAGAGCCGGCGAGAAATTCCTCACTGGTACTGTGACGGCCGTCCACGACGACGGTGACGGCACTGCCGCCAAGCCACCGCCAAAGCCCTCCCGCCGCTGGAACTGGACCGCCTACCCGAGCGACGAGTCCAGGCCGTTCCTCCAGCGCCTAGATGGCGACAACAGCAGCAGCAGCAGCAGCAGCAGCGTTGCGGCGGCGGCGGCTCGGCAGCGCAAAAACACCGTCTTTGTCAACAGCGCCGCGCAGACGCGCCACGACACGCGCGGCCTCCTGCAGCTGCTCGCCGAGCACGTCACCGACAACCACATCAAGGTCGGCAAGAAAATGTACCGGCAGCGGCGCGGCATCCCGCAGGGCTCCGTCCTGTCGTCGTACCTGTGCAACTACCTTTACGCCGACCTCGAGGCCAAGCACCTCGGCTTCCTCCGGGAGGACGGCGGCGGCGGCAGCGGCAGCGGCAGCGGCAGCGTGCTCCTGCGCCTCACCGACGACTTTCTGCTCATCACCACGGACAGGCGCAAGGCGCAGCGCTTCGCCGCCGTGCTGCACCGCGGCGTGCCCGAGTACGGCGTGCAGGTCAACCCGAAAAAGTCGCTCGCCAACTTTGCCGTGTCGGTGGCGGCGGCGGCGGCGGCGCCGTCTGGGAACGGCGACGGACCGCAGCCGCAGCAGCAGCAGCAGCAGCAGCAGCCGGTGCAGATTGCCACGGTGGACAGCGGCGCCGACTTTCCGTACTGCGGCGTGCTAATCAACTGCCGCACGCTAGAGGTCAGAAAGGATGTCCGGCGAGATCAACAGACTGGTGAGTTTTTGGCATGGTTTGGCCTCGCAAACGGCCGTTACTGGTGTCAAGTTTTCCAGCTTACTGACAATGTGAGCAGACGTGTTCAATACCTTGACGGTTGAGCACAGCCGCGCACCTGGTCAAAATTTTGAACGAAAGGTTCTCCGTATGTCTTCCCCCCCTTTTTTTCCCTCCTGATCTTCTCGTCATTCTTTGCCTGTCGTCACCAGCCTCGATAGTGTCACAACTTCACACACCACAAACCCACCTCCCTTGTCCTGCTTCGCTTAGCTTACTGCCTCGCAATATAGACGCCTTCAAGATTCAGTCGCACCTCATGTTCTACGACACGAGCCACAACTCGCACGCGACGGTGTTTGAGACGCTGCGGGCCGCCTTTCGGCAGACAGCCCTCAAGATGTGGGCGTACATGCGCGCGCTCGGTCGATCCTCGCGACCGCGGCCTGACGTGATCAAGCGTAAGTCGCTCTTTTTTTTTGCCCTCTATTCCTCTCTTACTGCAGTTGTTCTCTGTTTCTTTCCTGTTTCAGACCTGAGCCCCTGCGTTGGTTCTGCCTTGTGGGGTCGAGATAAGTATCCGATCTTGCTGACCATCGTCTACGTTTCTCATGTGCCCTTGTTTATAACCACACCCTTTCTCCTCCCTGCCAATTCATCTTGTGTATCTACTTGCCTTGGCAATGATAATTCAGAATGCCTCTCTTTATCCCCAAGCCCCCCACAATCCAGTGCGCCGGTCAAGGCCGGGCACGCTCTGGCACTCGCAGCCACCCACCACCACCACTCTGCCACCACATCCCGCAGCCTTTCCCTCTTGCCGCACGCCCCCCTCCTTGCCTGGCAGCACCATCAGCGCAGCCTTTCAGCCGAAGAGGCGCGCAAAGCGCCGTGCAGCTGTCAAAGCCTTCTTCGTCAAAAGTTCCGCTCTTGGCGCAGCCTTGCGGCTCATTCACACCTTGCCGATGGCAGATGCAACCACATCAGGCAGACAGCACCGTTGCTTGCATGGGACAAGAAAGACTAATCATGCCTTTCTGTATATAATCAGTCGCCATTATGAGGACAGTCGAGGCTTCCTACCTCATTCTGACTAGCAGGTTTCGCAAATTGAAGAACCACGGATACGAGTGCGATATTCGCAAATCGCAGATCGCTCGGTGAGTTGGCCCTTCAGCTGAACAGGGCCTATAGGACAAGTCCATTGTCAATAATTCTGGCAGCACTAACGCATTTGTTCTAGCCTTGCATATGAAGGGTTTGAGGAGGTCTTATCCACGAAGCAAACGCAACATGCCGAAGTGGTCTCATGGCTTCGCAGCCAAATTGTCAAATGCAATGGCAGTTCGTGATCGTGTAAAGAAAGTGCTTCAAGGGTCTCTTGTTTCTAATTGATATATCATTAATATTAAAGTCGATTAGAAGTCTATCCTGCTTCGTCGTCCGTTGAGCGTCGCCGTCTAAATTGTGATGCCACTCTGCCACCAATGGCGCCCCGAGTGCCACCGGAAAAGGTAGGAGCTGTCCCAGCGCCAAATTGCGTCGCCTGGGAAGCCAAATCCCGCAGCCCTAAATACAGAGACGGGCACAGGCTCCAGAAGCCACAAGCCCATGTCCGCCATATCGTCGTTGAAAAGGCTCGCCGTGGCGTAGAGCCACAGCAAAGTGAACAATGCATTCCCAGCACGCCGCATGGGGACGCTGGCAGCTGGCAAGACTCTCAGTACGAGCAAAGCGAGCTGCTGCTGCACAATGATGCCTATGCCCTGCAAGAGGAAGAAGACTGGCTGCCTCCAAAGCTTCGTGTGCGTCACAGCTGACACACTGCCCATGCCGTGGAGTAAACCCGACATGGCGAAGCAGCTCAGCAAAGCGACGAGATTACCGGCAGCTGTGCCTTTACGTATGACTCCTTTTTTCAGCAGAAAGGCTGAAGGGCCGAGAAACTGCTGCCTGAAGGTTTGGTGCCACCAAGAGCCCCAGAATCCCGCAAGGCCGCGGTCAAACACTTCACCAAAGGATCCAAATGCCGATGCGTACATCCATGGAACGTTCCTGGATGGGCTACAGTATCGTGTAGCATAAAAGTGAATCATGTCAGTCAAGCTGTACGCCGCTGCCACAGCGGCGAATGCACCCGTGATTGAAAACAGCTGTCGATACGCTTCGAGACGCCATGGAGACAAGCCGGCCAAGTACCATGGCAAGGCATAATCTACAGACCGGTCGCGGCCAAAGACAAAGTATGGATCTTTCATCATAAAGGTGCCGAGAAAGTCCAGCATGAGACATGCTGCAGTCAACACCTTGAGCCGGTGCCGAAGAAAGGATGCGGGAGTGTGTACGTATTCAAATCCGCACTTGGTGACTGAAGGGACAGAAGCTACACAAACCGGATGTCCGTCCTTGATCGAAGTCGGGGTCTCCGGCTTGGGTAGGATAGAGATTGAGCTGTTCCAGCCAGCTCCACGAAAGCTGAGAACAAGATCTGTCGCCCAGCCCAGCCTGTCTAGCAAAGGTGCTTCGGATGGGAAACGTTGCCAAACGTAGCAAGAGGGTGCACCGAGCTCGGGGTTGCTGGTGCTGTCCATTTCCGTAAGGCTGCCCGCGTCACCTCGGGTACGGGACAGCGGCTGTGTGGCTGCCGGTTCGCATCGGGCAGCACGTTCCAGCTTGCCAGGGATATGTGACGCCGCCTTGTGCTCGCCATCGCTCGTGCAGGCTGTGCTTAGATCTTTGCTGCGAGGCACTCTTATGATCCTGGCAGCATCGCGCTGTGGATTGGTCAGTATCATGTGCTGGAAACACAACATGGTTCCATATGTAGACATTAGACCTGAGACAACCGCCCACGCCACGTTGGTGCTGGAAGCCCGCGCCGCCTGCTCATAGTTTACGAGAAGGACAAGACAAAAGATGACCCATCTCGAGCGATAGAGCCAGGGCCGGGTATTGTGTGGTATAGTCACCCAGATGACGGGCAAAACAAGCGACGTAAAAAGGGCTTGCGGCAGAAGGATGTGACGACGGTGCCCGTCTGCGACCTGTTGGAGAAAGATACTGCGATGGCTAGCCAGAGCCAGTGGCGCCAGTGGGCCTGGTGCGACCGACAGTGGCTGGGCCATTTTCTTTCTTTTCTTCTTCTTGCCTTGTCGTGTCTGCAACAGCTCCTCGTCCAGCCCACAGCTGGACACTAGTAAGCCTCGATTGTATGTCTGCTATGCATCTGCCGGTGAAAGACTGAAACAAGAGGGCGACTGAACTGAGGAGTCCTAAGATGGTAACGTAGCGGACTGGCTGTCTGCTCTGGGCGAGAGCTTCGGCTTCGCCGCTGCAGCCGCCTGATCCTGCTGGCCGGCTCTGCAGCTTCCGAGTCCCGATTCCGCGGACAAGGACGGGGCGGCTGTTTGGTTGTTTTGTGCCAGTGGTGATGTTGCATGCGCTCATAGGCCAGGGGGGTATCAAGAGCTCCTCACCGCCCCGAAGCTGGCACACACGATTGTGCCAGGTAGGCAGGGACCACAGTGGACTGCGCAGCGTTGCAGATGGGATGAGGCTTTGGGGGCTGCAGGGGAAAAGAGTGGTGCGGAGAGGACGAGGCGGACAGGTGAATGTCGCTGCGTGGAGGAGTGAAGCCTGGCGACTGGGGCGGACTGTTGGTGGTGGTGATTGAGTGGCGTGAGTGGCTGGAGGTTGTGCCTAAGCCCCGATTGGGCAGTGTGTGGCTGACACGACTGGGCGTGTGTGCAGCCAGCTTGCTGGCCCAACCGCCAAGTAAGTTGGCGTGGTCACGTTAGGTAACCTAGCTTCATTACCTCCCTACCCAGGTGCCAGGCACCAGGTAGGCCAGATGGCAGGCGCTTGCTGGTCACGATAGGGCGGCGCCTTGTACGGAGTACGGGCAAAGGCCGATCACTGCGGCTGACTGGCATGGCCGCTGATCTGAGCTATTAATGGGTGGAAGAAAGAATTGGCGACTAAATTCAAAATGACCAAAATACCGAGCACTGGGTTTATTGAGAAACGCGATTGTCCCGCTATGAACGAGGCTGCCGCTCCGCTTTTTTGGTCGTCTAGCTGCTGGGGCCCGCAGCTCGTACTAGCCGTATTCAGTGACATGCACCGCTACCACCAAAAAGCCAGCCAGGCACCATGCTTCCAGAACTCCACGCTTTCACACTTGACTGTAGAGTTTTTGCGGGACGGGTGTACGGATAGTGCAGACGAGCATGCTGCCATCCACCTCACACCCTCGGCAGGCCTGGTTGCAAACAAAACGTGCTCTCTACTCATATACAGAACTACCATGCATGCACTGTGGTCTCAGTACGATAGAGCCAAGTCCCGTGCATACATGGCCTGCTGACGATGCCTGTGGCCTCGGCTCCGTAAACCACTCCGGCCCCGATACTGCGTGAGCCGTTTCTTCGAGATCATCTCGAGTGTGGTTTAGCGCTTGGATAAAGTTACTGTTGTCTTGTTTATTAATCGGCCCATATGGCGGTACCTTTCTTCTCACTGCGTGAGTAAGCACCCCGACTGGCAGTCTGACAGCCTCGGCAGGGTATGCATTGGTGTCACGGAAGTTTGACATGGCCAGAAGCTTTTTTAGTCTTCGTCATACTGTGGTGAGTTAATGTACACCACTACATTCTTCCCCGTCGCACTGAAACCTCCTACGTGGTTCGTCTGGGTCCAACTTACTTCTGAGGAGTGCCGGCCAACTACGGTACACGTTCTCGGCCGCGCACTACATGCTCTTTGTACACAGGTGCAGTTCAACTGGCGGTTCTTCATTTCAGTATCACTTCAAATGAAGCTTTCGGCTCCGCTCGGACCAGCCCTTGGCATAAGACTTCTGAGAGCTGCTTCAACTAGCAAGATCCCATCGAAGCTGAACTCTATTATCGAGGGCCAGAGCTCGACTCATTGTCGTATAATTTACTGTCAAGCCTTGCTTACTTCCATTCCTCGCTCAACTTGGAGTAATGCACCCTTGAGGAGGTATCCAAGGGCCACTATCTAGCCGTGGGGAAGGAAGCTGCAACCACATCAGGGGCGTGGGAAAAGACGCATCACAAGTACCGGCTTTCGCCCAACATGACACTATTTTTCGTCTAAGCTCACTTTGAGACCTCTCAACCATGCATGCCATAGAGACTCTGGGACTAGGCCTGAAGTTGCAAGAGTCCGAGTCCAGTTGGCAAGCATGCTCGGCAGCAGCGTAGAATCTGAGTAGGAAGCAGGGGACGCAGTCCCTGTCGTACCTTTTCACCATCTTCAATTACCGCGAGAGAATACACCAGGACCCATGGGACATCTCAAGGCAGGACCATCTTGTCCGGAAAAGGTCCCGTATAGACATGTAGCCTGAGCCAGGCACAAGGCAGACTACGGAGCCAAGGCTTGGGCAGGAGGCGTAAAAACGGGCCGTATTTCCGAGCAAGGCGAACTCTCCGCCAGAGGAAAGCCCAGCTGAAGGTTGAGATCTACAGAGATACTCTGGCCCAGATGATCTAGTGGCTATGCAACACGTGCTGGACGATCCAGCACCGGAGGAGCGTTGAGCTCGTCGACCGGCCACTCACCTCTTCGGATAAGTGCCGAAGCAGCCACCGAGAGGGCTAGCCGATTGTGCACGTTCGCCCGGGGAGGGGGGGGGCTAGGGGCTCGCGGCAGGGCTGAAGAAAGGCCTGGGAAGGAGCGCGCGCACACACAGAGATCCTGCAACTCTTTGCTCGCTATTCTCGCGTCGTGCCTCGAAATGCTGACGCCTTGAGCAAGATTCCGCAGCGTTCAAGTCGGAGCGGAGCAGGTAGGGGTGAGGTGGGAGCCGTTGCGGTTTCTGTGGGGGCAGTTCCGTGGCTTGCGGGGGCCGCTAATGCAAGTTGCTCACAGCTTAAGCTTGTACGAGAAAAGATCAGGGCCCGGGGGGGCCAATGCCGACATCGTTCTTTTCATTGGTTCTGCAAACGACGGCGGCGCTCTAGGTATTGCAGTATGATTAGACTGAGCTCATCATTACCTTGCATCAGTCTTTATTAGAGTGTTGCCAACTACGACGCTAACATGATGCGATTAGGTTTGGCCTGTGCCAATGTGGGTGCTGTCCCGGCCTGTCTAACGTACATGCCGCATGCATGTCTCTGGGGGAGGCAAAAGACACCACTGTCAGTGTTTCCTGGACGAAATTCCAACACTTCTTTGCTTTTAATGCTATACCGCAATCTGCGCTGCGCATCTATCTATGCCATTGTCCACTTATCATGCACCGGTATAACAGGTGTAAATCTGCTATAGTCCGGGGGCGGGCGACAGAATCGAGGCTCTCGGCGCGATAAGCCATCCGTGCTACTATTTTCGACATTACTTGTTTCCAAGTCAATCTTGCTTGGCGAGAATAGTCAGTCGGCGATGGCACCATTTACGTCGTCGCGCCGACCCAGGCATCTCACTACCCTTGGCCAGCGCTATTCCGCAACCAGCTACGCAAGAGTAAACGAGGGGAATGGTCATTATCATTCCACGAAACACCCCCCCGGTCACCCCCAAGACTTACAAAGCGGCTCGTACATGCGGGGCGGCGATGAATCATCCGCCAAGGTGAGAGAGAGAGAGAGAGAGCGCTGGCACGGGCCAAGGCTGCGGTGCCCAGCTCCCATTGGTCGCCTAAACGGTGGTGCTAGCACAGAAAAGGAAAAAATGCACCGACGTACTCCAATCCAAGCAGCAGAGGGGCTGATAATACTGCTATCTCCGCTTGTGGCCGTCCGTGACACCACTGGCCGCGTTGCGAGGCCGCTAGGAGCAAGGGCAAGGCGTACCCTTGCGCTCCCGCAAATGAGACTTCACCCGGGGAGCCCAGCAGAGGGGAGCAGAGACGACTCAATCCGACTAATGGAAGAGTCGGTAATCAATTGGCGGAAACGCTGTTTCAATTGCCGGCAGCCCCATCTCGGACTGGCGGGCGTCAGCTAACTAGTGAATCGGAATCAGTTGGGGTCGACATCTCTCGCCCAGAGCTCCTCCTCACCAACTGGGTTTACCGGCCCGCCACGCACGAGGCTTCCTCGCGCGGCAGGGGAATTTTCTTGCCATATTATAGTGAGGAAGAACCATGTTGTCGTATATTCTGACCTCGATTATTTTTTTTTTTTTTATTGTCCTTGATTACCGCAATGTCAACGTTGCTATTCTGTACAAACCGACGACAACGGAGCCCCGACTTGCACGAATGCTGATGGACGCAGCCCTAAAACTAGCGGCCACCCCCCCTCTCTTCGCCTATTGTGGGTCACAATTAGTTTGCTAGTCTTGGGTTGAGCCCTTGATCGCTACTTGGAATAGTGGTTGTAGTTGTAGTTTGCCAGGATGTCGAGGTGTCGAGATGTCGAACAAAGGACTGTGGATTCTGCTTCGGACCTCGACTGCTTCCCGACCTCGTTCTTTCTCGCCCAACCGGCATGACCAGGTATTGACTAAGGTAGGCCCTACAGGCGATATTAGTAGTGTTCCGTCAAGGTTCCCGTTCCTTCTCTCAGATTCGTGGGTACGTGCCTAGGCAGCTAGCGTGGTCGGTACGGCACTTGGGCTGTCGGTACTGCACATTTGGTACCAGCATCGCCCGCAGGGCGGTGCGGGATTGGCACATGGACATCGAGGCGGCAGCTGGACACCCACTCGCCCCCAGTCGCGCCCGAATGAGCAGTGCCTTTCTGGCTGCCGGTCATTGCTGCTCTTGTCGAGTCCTCCACTGTATTTGGTTTATGGTTCAGGGAAACAAGTGCATCGCTCCCAGCGTCCGGTGCTCATCATCGCCCCGACGCCCCCAAGCCCACGCCCGGAAGTATCTACACCCCTGGTAGGTGGTGTCGAGGCCAAGATGTACGAGTATAAACGACACCCCTTGGAAGCAGGGGAGCGAGAATTACTATTCTCGTCATTCCTCTATCGAGTTGTATATCCGACGAGGCAACCTATCAATGCCTTGAAGCCATACACTAGGTACCTATGGGCGCATCTCCACCATACTCCCACCATCAACAATCTCGGGGCCGTCCACCAGCCCGCCACGTCAGGATCTCTTGAGGCTGGATATAAAGTCCACCTCCCATCTTTTTTTCCATCTCTCCCTCCTGCCCCGGAGTGATTGTCAATGCAAAGCAGTCAAAGACCTTGCAAACGACCAAGTTTTATTCCATCGCGGCCCCCCAAAGCCTCACCAGACAATTGCCCCAGACTAGCTTAGTGAAGAAGAGTCAGCGCCCAGCGCACTACACTACAGTGGGCAAAGCTTGAAAGGTAATCAGCGTACCGACAGCCTCGTCAGCCCCAGCAGCACCAATTGACCCCAACACTGTTTGTCCGGCCTCTACCCGGATATATTTTCTCATCTACATCACTTCTATGCCGCTGCTTGCGCCCACGAGAATCCGCAAGATGCCGTCTTTGAAACCTGCCGCCTCGGGCGACGTCCCCAAACACCGCGCCTGCGACGAGTGCCGTAAGTAGCCTCACCCATCATCCATCAAGGCTCTCCTCGTGCCCTCTGGCTCAGGATTTGCTGCTGTTCGCACCCGAGACTCCGATGAGCCGCTGTCCAGCCTGCCGCCCGCAAGATGCTGACCTCTGCCCGCTGCAGGATCTCGCAAGCTCGCCTGCTCCAAGGAGGCCGATGGCTGCGCCCGCTGCAAACGCGAGGGCATTCCCTGCTACTACTCGCCTCAGAAGCCCATGGGCAGGCCACGCAAGCGTCGTGCCGCCGACGAGTCCGACTCCCAAGCACCAGCCTCGCGACGCCGCCCATCGCCGGGCATCCAGCGAAGCCGCAGCGCCTCTTCTTCGGCCCCCTCTGCCGGACCAGAGATTCGCTCGTTTCAGCTGAGCGCAACGCCCGCCCCGTCGTTCAGCGACCAGAACTTTGGCTTTCTGGACTACCAGGCGAGCACGCCCGACATGGCCCTGTTCGACCTCCTCCCAGGCTACTACCGAGAAGGCATTCCCATGGCGCCAGCCTCGCCGGCCGGGTGCGCATCGACTCAGGGCTTCCACGGGGCATTGCCCATGGCCCACGACAGCATGGGCGTCTACAACGACATGTCTTTCCTCGACCCGGCCTTTGCCTCTGCCCCGCACGACAGCCAGGACGCGTTTGGCGCGACGCCAGAGCTTTCTGTCGGGTCGCACACGCCCATCAACTCAGAACCTTCCTTCTCACCTCCGCCTCGTCACACGAGAGCCTCGGCGCAGTCGAAATCAGACGGATATGACCCGGCCAGCGGTGCCGAAGTCTTGCAGCCGATCCCCTCTGTATCCTGCCCGTGTCTCTCCTCCCTCTACATGGCCCTTGAGTCCCTGACCAACCTCCCAAGAAGCATACCTGCGGCGATGCGCGTTGCCCGGCACGCGTCCAAAGTTGCGCAGGGTGTGATTAATTGCAAAGTGTGCTCTTGCAACCTTTTGGACATTTCCGAGGCGCCGCCCATGCAGTCCTTCCAAAACATGATGCTTCTCGCCACTCTTGTCCCTTCAGCCTGCAACGCCTACACGGCCATTGTTGGAATGATTGACCGCGAGAGCAATCTTGCCATACAGCAAGGCCGCCGCATCTTCTTTTCCATGCGCGAGATGGGCGGGCTCTGGGAGCATGAAGCCGTCAGCGGCCGCGCGCTCCCGGCCGATCTGATGGAATTTGACAACACGGATCTCGGTCCGCGAGAGTGGCGCCGGATCATGCTGGTGATTATCCGGCTCGATGTCTACGGGGACAGGGCGAAGCAGCCCAGCCGTCCGAGCGGGTCTCCCTCGATGATGGGCCTCAGCGATGTCGTGGCCGCTCTCGATGAGCGCAGCCAGAAGCGCCACGCCCTGGTCGACGCCTCCATGGCGGCGGGCACGCTACCACAGCACAGGCACTACATGATGACGCCGCGCAGCTGCAAACCAGAGGATAGAAATTGCGTTCGAGTTCTGGAGGTTGCACGCATGGCCCTGAACAATCTGGTCATTGCCTGAGGAAAGAGAGGGTGTTTTATCCTTGCTAAATGTACATACTTGGGTCAACCGGAGACTGACAGCGCGAAGATGGCTTGGCGATATCTGGAGTTTGAGATGTCTGGAGTTTGAGATTTCTAGAGTTTGAGATGTCTGAGGTTTGAGATGTCTGGAGTTTGAGATATTTGGAGTACAATGTTTTTTGGTTCGTAGCTACTGTTTCGGCTGGCATTATCCACCCACCCTAAAGATACCATGGAAAATTTACAAGCAACAGCGGATTTCTTTTTAAACACAAGTGCTTCAGCATAATTTGCGTTTGTCTTTACAACCATTCTGGGTCTATTTTTTTTTCAAGTGATTCGTGCTGCGTTGGACTTCTGAGGTGAAACACTCATCAATGTTGCTGCACCAGCATTTACCTGTACATGGTACTTGTCGCTTGGTTCAACGTCCGTTCTGCACGCCCACCTCAACGCTCAACGAAACATCGTTCGAGAGACAAAATTCAGAAAAACTCAATTATAGTCTTGGCCGTTTACACACTATTGCCATGCCCCCCTTCCTAAAAGTCGTATCTGCACCGACTAATTCGCTCTGGCTCACTGGCAAGGGACCTCTGCCGCCTTCTCCAGCGCTGCGAAATCGCACGCATCACATTGTACGCAGACCAAAGGAGACCTGCCAAGTTTCAAAAGAAAAAGAGAAAAGTGTTTTGATATGAGACTACGCCTGTACAGTATTGTATATATGCAAATAAGACAAGATATGAAAAAAGCACTGCTCATGGGAATCAAGCCAGTGTAAAATCCTAACCAATGACCCAAGAATGCTGATAATGTTGCACCAACTCCAGACAGAATGCATAATATGCAGAGATGAAAAACGAACCCCAGAGGATAAAACAAAAGAGAGAAGAAGAAAAAACGCCAAGATGAAGAAATGTCAATCACAAATGTCCCTCTTCCATAGCCCTTGCGTGCTTTTGTTCGCTTTGCTTTTAATCCTCCATCATGCCCAGCACGTCCAGCTCCGTCTTGACCATTTGCTCAAACTCGTCGCGGCCCATGCCCATGCTGCGGGACAGCTGGAACAGGCTGCGGATGCTACGCGACACGTGCTGCCGGACGCCAAACTCGGACTGTTCCTGCATCCCACCACCACCTGCGGCGGCGGCGGCCGCTTCAAGCTTGGCGACGGTGTCGGAGCCGCCGTTGGACGAGGCAGCGCTAGACGCGGGCCGAGGGTGCTGGAGCATGATGCGCTCAGCGGAGCTTGTGCTGTGGTCGCGCGCACCGTCCGAGGAGGAACCATGCTGCTGCTGCTGCTGCTGCTGCTTGCTGACGGCTTCCCAGCTCTCGCGGCGCAGCTGCTCGGCCAGCGGGGAGAGGCCGGCCGCCGGCGGGTCGAGCTGCGCGGCGTGGGCCTCCTCGTCGGGGTCGTGGCCGTCCATGGCGGGCTGGACGTCGTCGTACTGCGCGTAGTAGTCGTCCTCGTCGTCGTCCTTGCTCGCCGCTGCAGCTGACTGATCGTAGTGCAGCCCCGTGCCGCCATTGGTGGCCGTGGGGGGCGGCGCGGGGGAGCGGTTGTTGGCCGGCGTGCGCGCGGGCGTCGCATCGTACCGGTCCCAGTACCCGTCGTCTTCGTCGTCTTCCTCGGCAGGGGGCGGCGGCGCCGGCGTCAGCGACTTGGCGGCCGCGGTGACCGTCGCCGTCGCCGTCGTCTGCTGGAACAGGCGCTCGGCGTCGGCCACGGACGCGGCGCTGCCGCCAAACTGCGCAAACGGCTCGGGCTTGTCCGCAATGGTCACCTCGCCGACGCGCCAGCCGTCGGCGGGCCCGCCGCCGTCCAGGTCGTCGGCGCAGTGCACGAGGCGAAAGGCGAGCCCCGTCTCGACGAGCGCGACCAGGCACTGCAGGGTCTCGCGGTCGACGCGGCGGAAGCGCGTCTCGGCGTCGTAGGCCCAGTCGACCTCGACCTCGCCCGAGACGGGGTGCGGCTCAAAGGCGCCGGCGCCGCCGACAATCTCGGCGAGGCGCGGGGCCTTGGCGGCGTCGTAGCAGAGGAGCCGCAGCCAGGGCTCCGACGAGGCCGACGAGAGGATCTGCACGCGCTGCCGCAGGATGGGCGCCAGAAAGGGCAGGATGCCGGGCGCGGGGTCGGAGGAGGCGGCCGCGGGGGCCAGGGCGGGCAGGATGGGCGTGAGGAGCGCGGAGAGGTCGGGCGGCGCGATGGTCTGCGTGGCGGCCGTCATGATGGTTGAGTTTGTGCTTGTTCTCTGCAAGGGAAATTTTTGCGCCGCCTTTGTCGTGGGGGGAGTGGGCGCCGCGAGCTGCGAGGGCTGGGCGAAACGAGGGCGAGGGCGAGGGCGAGTTGGAAAGCAGAGTGGTACAGAGCCAATGCCTGTCCTCTCTTGAAGCGGATTGAAGCAGAATGTCCGTCTTTTGTCGTCTCAACGTCACATGCGTGGCGGGCGCTGGCTGGCCTGGACCATGTGATGCTGTGCAATGGCGGCTCGTGGGTAGCTGCGGTTGAAGCGCGGGCGCCGTCCGGTCTAGGCAGCCTGGGTATGGAGCTAGCGTGGGGGAGGGCGCTGCTGTTTGTGAGCGAGAGAGTCGAGTGTATTTACGACGGGCGAGAAGCAAGGTAGAACATGGGAAAAGAGGGAGGAAGAGAAGGAGCAGGAGGGAAGAAACACATCAAGAGGAAATGGGTGACGAGAGTGGGCTTGGTGGTTCTAGTAATATCTCACGGCACAGTGGCCGATTCGAGCAAGCTCTGATACCAACGGAGGTCCGTGGTGGGGGCAAGTTGGAGGACCCATCCGGCTCGGGGCAGCGGAAGCTGCTTTGGCTGACGATGGAGACGATGCTACGGGGAGCCAATACGAGGAGCACAAAAAGGGTGGCTAACGGTGACTGGGCCTTTGAAATTACACAATAATACTAGTTTTTGTCTGCGGAGGCTATTTCCTAGAGTAGGTCTTGTTGGTGTAGCTATGTGAGCTCGAGAAGAAGAAGCTGTCACTGCACTGCACACCTTAGTAAAGTTACAGTGAGGTGTCCGCTGCAGCTGCACCGCCGTTGACCTTTTCGCGCAAGCCGCCCGGATCAGCGCTGCCGGCCGCATGCTACGTAGCATAGGTAGGTACGTACCTAAGGTAGGTAGAGACCTACCTAGGTAGGGAGGTTGAGAGGTAATAAATCTAGCAAGGTTACCACCGCAAGGCACCAGCGCATCCCCCCAAGAAAATCTCGTGGGCTTGAAAATCGGGCCATATCCAACATCGGGAAATCGCATGGAATCATCATGGAATTACTCAGACAAGAAGCCAAATGTGCGCCGAAAATCTCACCTCGGGGGTCTGTCCGTGTCAGCGCATCATTTCTTCACGGCTTATTCCAGGCCCTGTCTAGATGCAGTCAGCAACCGATAACGCCCAAGAACCAAATTAGTTGATTTGATTTGCACATGAGCGCGAAAAAAAAAATTTAAAAGGTCGCGTCGTGAATTTTTTTGCCATTTTGAGCTCTCAATGCGCCCCGAATGGGGTCAAGTCGTTTGGCGACCGCGGGAGACGCATTTGGCTGGAGGAGCAACTCCACCCCACCAGGGGCAACAGTCACGTCTCGACACATGGACGTCGGAAGTAGGACGAATCATCTGTCTGCCGTTGCTCATTTTCTAGATGGGAAATCTAAGATGGAGATGGCAACCTCCAAACAGCCCTACTGGATCTCCCTCCCCGGAAAGGACCTCACTCTGGTGGAGATATTGCCAATGTATTATCCACGTTGTATATATCTAAAATAGACGCGCCATAAATTTTACAGCGCCTATTACACTACATGCAGTCACGCGATCTACTTATCGTGGCAGCTTTTCCGTTTGTTATGGCGGCGCCAATCTCCAGTATTGAGTTACTCCGTCTTGTGTCACTCAGCTGACCTGACTATCGTCTCATGTTCGATTGCGAGTCAGCTTTGCCTTTCCTCCCTTTCAAACAAAATGCAAGTGTCTTTCTTCGTTGCTTCACAAACAAACCCATCTTAGAATGACGTTCACCAAAAAACCCATCGAGCCGCGGCAGCCTGGATCACCGATTTTCATCGTGGAGCCTAGCATCGCCCATACACACACCATCATTCTTCTTCACGGACTTGGCTCGAACGGGAATAAATTTGGCTCGGAGCTCTTGGATACTGGTATCGTGTCATCTGGCCACAGGCTCACGGAACTGCTTCCCCATGTTCGCTTTGTCTTCCCCACATCCAAACGCCGTCGATCGAGTGCCTTTGGCCGATCAATGCTCACGCAATGGTTCGACATCGCCCGCCTCGAAGAGCCTTCCTACCGCCAAGAGCGTCAGCTGCAGGGCCTTGCTGAATCGGCGACAGAAATCATGGCCATCATAGAGGATGAGCTCCGACGCGTGCCGCCGCATAACATGAGTATTGGAGGGCTAAGTCAAGGCTGTGCCATGTCCTTGGCGGTCCTACTGTGCCTGGATCGCCCCGTCGGCGGCTTCATCGGCATGAGCGGCTACTTTGCTTACGAGTCCAACATCAACATGGTACTTGCAGACGATGACCTGGGTGACTTTAACCCCTTCTCAAGCAGTGACGACACGCACACGGACGAGAAATGTGTCAAGGCGCAAGTCTTTGCGCGGGAGCTTTTGCGCCTAGATGCGATGGATGAGCCGTCTGCTGAAAGAACTGCATGCCGCACTCCCGTCTTTCTAGGCCACGGTGGTGCAGACGAAAAGGTCCCCGTCCGTCTTGGCGAGGCCGCTGCCGCAGTTGTGCGCTCTGCAGGATACAATGTCGACTGGAACTGCTACGAACAACAAGGGCATTGGTATAAGATCCCGGACGAAATCGACGACATTATTGAATTTATTGCTCGGATAGGGTGGAACATGCAGCTGGAAGGTGCTGAAAATACAACAGCTGTTCAGATGTAGGACGCTAGTGCGTTTACATTGTTCAGTAGAATGTATGCGTCCTCGAAGCGCCGCCGACCTTGTGATGGTCCGGATAATGCTCTTATTCAAGACAATAATCGAATTGTTGTCAACGAATAACCTCGTCGGCATTCCAGAATACAGAAATCTCCTTGTAGTATGGCCTCATAATCTGATCGATTGCACGGCTTCGGCTCCAGGGACTCTCCCAGTCTGGACACGATACCGCTTTGCAATATTCCCAGTACTCAGGGTAAAAACCCGAAAACTCCCAATCCAAGATGGCCACAACCTTGGCGCCCTGGACAAGGATGTTTCTTGGGTCAAAGTCATTGTGCGTCAACACGATGCTGTGGTCTTTCATGATGTTCTTCCAGACATCACACCGCCATTCAGTAAATTTGTACGGTCCTTGTTTCCTCATGAGGGTGACGATGCCTTCATTAAATTCATGCTCTGTCTGGTATGGCCAATACTCCTCTTTCTCGCTGTAGAAATATTGATCCTGACATGGTGTACCATCAATGCAACCAATAAAGTTGCCTTTGAAGCTTCGAAGTTGAGACATGTAGTCTTGTAGTTGACCGATGACTGACTGACGCTCGGGTTCAGTGTAGTTCACCCATGCTTTATCGAGATTTTCGCCTTCCACAAAGTCCATGATAATGACAACATGTCCAGTAGTGTCGTCAATATAAGCATTGTGAACTGTAGGTACCGGGATGCTAGTGTTATCGAGGACAAATTTCATTGTTTTGGCTTCATCCATTCGAACGATTCGGCCAGTTTTAACGACAGTTGTCGGGTTAATTTTGTAAACTGGTGAAAATCTAGATAACCTCTGTCCGCTTTCAATATCTTCCTTCGTAACGCTTTGGGCCATTGTAGATGCCGCTGCTGGTTCGGCGTGTGGACGAGTAAGCTTCGCGATAAATCATGAGTAGGTAGTATGCGCTACGAGCCGCAATATTATGTAGGAGGGGAGATCGCGCTGTTTGCTTGAGCGTCTTCCAGTGCGTTTCGGTGGCTTCGCCGTATAGATGCATAGAGGCGAAATATGCGTTTAATGAGAAACTGGTTGGATCGTGTGGTATCCAATCCTTCCCAGTGGCCAGTAAGGTTTTTTTATAGTTGTTAATTATTACCGCGCTGCTCGCATTCTAGGTATCTTCTAAATTGGTTGGATAATTAACCGCCTCGCCCGCCACCGGCCTAGACTCCACTCCTTCTTCATGTTCCCTAACGCTAAAAAAGAGTTAGGGGCTTTTGATAAAATTGTCGTTCTTGTCGCCCGTTGGTGGCACTCTCGATCGCAGCGCAGCCTCCAACCCTACACTAGTCTCAACCTGCAATACTTGGAGTGTAGAACAAATGCAGGGTCAGATAACTGTACAATACGGATCGGGTGGATGAATGTAATAAATAAAGGAATTGTGAGTTTGGAACCTCAAGTTTGTAAGCAAAAACCCCCACTGCTTCAACTATCTACACCAGCATGAACGCCCGTTAGAGGAAAAAGCCATCAATCTGCCAAACACCCGCACGGTTGGCGCACGACAGGCTCTCCGCACTGTGGTAGATGTGCTGGGGTCATCTTCAGGGCCTCAGTCGGTGCGACAAGACAGAGTCTGGGAAACTGTAATACGATTCAACGAGAGAACAACACTACATACCGCGGGATCTTGCGGTTTTATGACGGTATCCGCCCCGGTATATGCATCGACGATGGACAAAAACGCTACGTCATGCTACAGTGCCTGATTGACAGAGGCTGCGGTGGGACAAGTCGACTGTGTCTGGCCAAAAACCCGGGAGACAGCGGACCTCACAGGGGTATCAAAGAGCACACTGGGCGGCTAGCACAAAGGTAACGTGGGGGATGGCAAACAGAGGAGCTGTTGACAAATTCGTTGCAGCTAGCAGGCAAACATGAGGATACATTCTTGATATATTTGGTACCTGGATTTCTAGCTTGCAAAACTCTCTGCTATCTCTTTGCCACCGGCTGCTTCTCCTCCAGGTGCCGCAACACGAATGCTGATCCGGCATTCGTATACCCTTGACAAGCACTGCATACTCGAACATGTTAGTACAATTCAACTCGACTCCGCCGAGTTGCAATCCTTTGACATCTTACCTGAGACACCGTCGGGCCACGAATCACCATCATAGTTCTCAATTCGGCCTGAGGCGAAGCACCACCCGCACCTCTGAACCTTCCTGAATGCCATAGTCTGCAAGGACGTTGTCACTCTTGAGCTCACGTCCTTTGAAAATGATTCGCTGTTGTTTGACCGGAATCTGGGAGACCTGCTCAAGCTGCTGTTCGATGACACTAACTTTGGTCGAGTCCTCGCCTGTCAGGGTATACACATTTCCCTGCAAAGTTCGCGCATAAAATGTAAAGCCCAAACAAAATTGCCCGGCAAGAGCAGCAATGGAAAAAACTTGATACTTCATTATGAAGGAAGCTGTCTTGAGTTTTTGCTTTGAAAGAGATTGCCGACGAAATGTTGGTGTGAGATGATGCGCAGGCAGAATATGGGCTAGATGAACACGGCCAAGCTGCTATTTATGATTTTCCAATTCGAACTTGTCATTACGAATCATATTTCTTTACCCGCAGAAAATCGAGACGGGGCATGTCCAATACAGTTGAGACACGGCACCGGACACAGTAAAACATACATACGGATGGATGACTATCCGGAAACCGTACGAGTTGATGCTATCATCTGTTCCTCTCTTCAAGCTTGTCATTGCGAATTATATTTGTGTACCACAAAGAAATCGAGACGGGGCATGTCCAATACAGTTGAGACACGGCACCGGACACAGTAAAACATACATACGGATGGATAACTATCCGTAAATTGTACGAGTTGATGCTGTCATCTATTTCTTTCTTCAAAATACTACGAGGAATTGCATCAGATGCCTAAAATCCCTGATGGAAATACATTTCCGAGAACAGAGTCGGTTGCCAAAACTGCTACATGAAAGCATGTACCGGCTTGTGCTATCAGGAGGGATTGACCTAGATGTTTTATGATCAGAAATTTTCCAAAGTATTAAACAGTATAAGGAAATGGAGGACATACAAGACAAGATACGGCACAAATGAGACACTGCTGACCTGTTACATCACCTTTAAGCGACAGAGTCAAGTCATTGTACAGACAACAGTGTCCGTACATGGAACAGTTGTAAAAACAGACACGGCACGGATCAGGCACGGAACGGATCAGGCACGGAACGGATCAGACACGGCTGAGATGTGAAATGACGTCTCAGCGACAGAGCGGGGACGGGCCGCACCGTGATCCAACGTGCTGCCGACTCGAACCACAGCTTTGGCCAAAGTGCGTTATAAATTTCTGTCTCGAGCAGCCTCTACATTGGCAAGAGCTCTTTTATTGAAAGTACAGATACGAATACACCATCATCGCCCGCATATGGCGTTTCAAATGGTTCAAAAAGAGGGGCGATGCCTGCCCAAGCATGATTCGCGTGCGGTGGTGCCCGGGCACCCGCACCGACAGCTGACCAGCTCGCGTGCTCGCCAAGGAGAGCAAAGGAGCCAGTAGAAGACAACCTCCTTGAAGCAGACGATCTTTGTTTGGCATGAGGCTGGTAGCTGAGGGCTCAAATGGCCCTGGATTTGCCCAATTACTTCCTAATCAATAACTTTCCTTGGAAATAGAAGAGCACTTATCTCAGGATAGGATACTTATTATTTATACTAAGAGAAAGGATGTATGCATTGGGTTGGGTGCATGCATTGAATTCTCAAAGCTATAATTATAGCAAGGCAACGGAGACGGCAACGGCAGGGCCCTTGCATTGAAAGCTGCTGCCATTGGGCTTCGCCATCGGCATTCATGGGTACAGAGGTAGCAAAGGAGGCAGCCTCGAGTAATCCTGCTCGGTGGATCTCGAGATGACGTCCGAGCAGCGACACGCGCTGGGAGTTGCCGCTCAGAGTGCACGATCAATGACCATATTGCAAACGGGAAGTCGAAATCCACGAGCTTATTGTCAGTTCCTCCGCCTGGGAAGCGACTGCTCAGCTGCCTAGCTCCGCGCCGTGTTTTTGGTTCCTAAACCCAACACCAGGTATAAACACCAACGAGTAATCTTCTCCGGTATGTGGTTCTGAAACTATGAGGTGCTTCTTTTGTGCATTTGCTCGTCCGGCGTCGTGGGTCTTGATATCAACGAGCCGGGGAGACTGCGGACCGGGTTCACTCCCCTTGATAACAGTGTCGGCTTGCGAGGGGATGATGGCCTCGGTTGTTCCTATACAACATTTAGCTAATCTTCTATAGGAGGGAAAGAAGCGCAAGGAAGTTGTATGAAATTGTAAGGAAATAGGAAGAAGAGTAAAAATAAAAAGAGATATAAAAAAGAGGAAAAAGAAAAGAAAAATCGAGAAAAGGAAGAAGAATAACAAGAATACAAAGTGATGAGAAGAACAACAAAAATAACAAAGCGCCATCAAGAACCTAGTCTGCATACCTTCTTCACTGGGAGTATGTAGCCGCGTAGAGGCCGAATCGAAAGCGCTGCAAACCAAGGCATGGATTTGCGAAGACGTGAGAGCCGTACGTTGCTGGGAGAAAGTCTCCGCTGCACCGTCATGCGTCTGCTCTGCAGATACCACTCTTGCAGAGATTGTCGCGCCAACTTTTCCTGTGACGTCCTTGGACGTGTTGGCTTGTTTCGCGGTTGTGAGCTGGATGGGCATGTTGGCGATGTCGGGAGCAGATGCCGGACAGCAGTCGCCACTTGCGAATTGGAAGAAAATGGGCCGAGCATTCTGACAAGAGGGGTTTCGATTTCTGCATGCATTTGACAAACTCTATTATTCTAGAGGCCGTTGGAATCGATAAAAAAAAAAAGAGTACAAAGTATATGTGGTGGTGGCGCGGTTGGAGGCGCGCGCGCGCTACGAACCAAGCTCAAACGAGCATGTCGATTCTAATAGACGCGGCCTAGCGTACAGATGAGATGGCTGCTGATACTACATAGGCGAGCTCAGTGGCCGCAATCTGTATATAACAAAGCCACAGATACCATCGAACAAAGACGGGCGATGAATGCAGTTGTGCAGTACGAAGAGCGTTTGATGACGCAAAATTGTGCAGAAGGGCGTCGAGAGCAACATCAAAAACGACTGGGTACATTCCTTTACAGGCAGATACTGTTGAAGAGCGCACATCATATGCTGCCATGGTACATTGTTCATTGTCAGTCTATGCGTGTCGCAGCGCATAACGTATCGCGGCAAGAAAATACGTTGAAGGGGCCATCTCGATTTCAAAGCGAAAAGGAGCAACGGCCGTCGATGGAAAACCAGTCGAAACGTGTCTTGCTTTATATCCTCCATCGCATGCGCCACTTTTTCGTGTGCAGTTTTTGCAAAACAATACTCTACATATCGTACAACACTTTCCTCCCGGGCGCGCTCTAATTCGCCAAGTGCGTCACGACGCCCTTTCGCCCCAGCCGGCCCAGCAGGCCCTCCTGCATGCCCATGCGGCCCTCGACCTCCCTCGCCGGCACGCCCTTGTCCAGCAGCTGCAGCGCGTCCGACAGCGTCCTCATGTCGACGTGGCGCCGGGCCGCGCCGCGGATGCCCACCCGCTGGAAGCGCTCCGTGTCGGCGTCGGCGCGCTCCTGCACGCGCCGCCGCGACGCGAGCGCCGACAGCGTCACGTTGCCGTGCTGCTGCTGCTGCTGCTGCGAGGGGGGAAAGATGGGCCCGGCGGCGGACGAGGGCACGCCGCCGGGCGTGGCGCGCGACGACGGCGAGTAGGTCGGGTTCGGGTCGACGATGCCCATGGACTGGAGGCGGCTGGCGAAGCCGGCGGGGGAAAAGTCGGGGTCGGCGGCGTCGTTTACAAAGGCTGCGAGGGGGAGGTTCTTGTCAGTCTCCAGGCCGGAAAGAGGGATCAAAGGTTGTTTGTGTGTGTGTGTGTGTGTAGAAAAGGTGGCGGAAGGGGACATCATTGAGCGTGCGTACCTTGGTCTTTGGCAATGTCGGCCGGCGCGCGGGCTGGTCTCGTCGTCTGGGACACGGCAGAGCCGGCGCTGCGGGCGGGAAACTTGCGCGAGGCACCCTGCGCCGCTTTGGAGGAAGCTGAGCCCATCCTTGCGGTGCGTGTGTGTGTGCGTGCGTGTGTGTGTGTGGTTGTGCGTGCGTCTCTCTCGGATCGAGTTGGAGAGGGCCTTTTCGAGTGTGGCGGGATCGGCGTCGTCGGTTGAGCGCGCGTGGTGTTGGGGCTTGAGAACCGAGTTGGTTGAATTGATCGTTGCCGCCTTTCGAGAAGAGACTGCTAGGATTATTCGAGGTGCGGAGGGTGGCGCGTGAGAGGGCGAGTTTGTCGAATGTGCTGATGGGAAAAAAGGATGAATGGTCGACAATATCGAAATGACGACACGGAGAACTTTGGACGGGGGGGTTCATCCACAAGCCGCTAGCTCCCGCACCAGGCTCACTTACACGCCGCCGATAATTGTACATTCAATGCTCAGTTGCGCCGATGTTTATTTTTGATTTTGCTTCAACTTTGAAACAGAATGAACAACTTAATCGTGTCAGTTTCAGAGGAATATAATTTAATTGCCAAACTCAATTGAGGAGCAATGTAGTCGTCAGGTGCCCAAAGGCTGTATTAAGGATTGTTATATAGTTGGTAATAATACACTATTTTCGTAGCTCATTCGTTCAATGCAAAATGGTTCCAATGTACAAGTCCTCCACAAAATCTCCAACATGCGTCAAAAGTCATTCACATATATGTCGTTCTTTATATTCCTTCACCTCGCTCTGTGCGCCGTCTAGCACTTGGTAATGTAGAGACCAATGGGCGAGGGGTTGTAGTCCTGGAAGTACTTGAAGTTGGTGTCGCCGGCGGCGGCAATCTCGTAGGCGACGCGCTGTCCCGCGGGGCAGTCAAACGTGGCAATGCTGTACGAGTGGCCGGGCGAGACGGTCACCTGGCCGAGGTCGGCCTCCTTGCCGGGCTGGTTGTTGTAGGTGGTGCCCTCGGTGGCGGCGGCCTTGAGCTTGGAAAAGTCGAGCTTGCCGTCGCCCGAGATGGTGAAGCTGGACGTCTCGAGGTCCTTTTGCTCGGGGAAGAGGAAGACGAGGCTGCATTTCTTGCCCTGGTCGGCGCCGGGAATGTCAAAGTCAAAGATGGACGAGACGTCGCCGTTGACGACGCCAAAGTACGACGTGCCGGCGGCCGTGTCGGGCTTGGACTTGTCGACGGGGACAATCAGGTGAGGGAACTCGTAGGCGCCGCTCAGGTCGGTCGGGCAGGTGTTGGCGGGTGGAGGAGGAGGAGGAGGA